>APFE031040843.1:0-11720 GCA_000404065.3 Pinus taeda
TCCAGATTTGCTTAACATGTTGTTGGGAGGGTCTTTCGCGCGTCATCCTTTTCCGTGCTGCTATTCTTTTCCAACACTTAGAAAATGTATGGTTATGTAATCCACAAAAGGTACATGTTTCTTGATGCCTTGATTTATGTCCATTATTAATAACATGATTGTAATCGAAATGAACATTCACATATTGATATTTGCTATACTTTCCTTGTTGTCTCTGATGTGATTATGGCGACAAGAGCTTGCCTCAACTCTTTCCCTGCAATGGGAATTGCCATGGGATGATGGGGATATGTTCCCATCATTCTCTTTCCTTGACGATTTCGACAATGTCTCAGATGAATCTGACACCTTCGAGCATTCTCCTTCGATGTATCCCAAGCCACCAAATTCAGGTCTCTGCTCAACCTCGAATGGTTGAGTTATGCCTTGGTTATTAACACCAAGTTCTTTTTCCTCCTTGTACCTCATCTTGGTAAGGAGCCTCATGTTTGTCCCTGTGATTGGTATCTCCACATCTCCAATAGAAATCATACTATGTGAAGATGAAACCGAAAGGAAATCAACATCTTTTACCTCCTTTGTCGATTTGGAAAGAACTGATGAGGGCATCTCATCATCTGTTGTTGGTGGTTCGCTAGTTATCGTGGCGCATTCCCCAACTTCGTTTCTGACATACCCAAGTCCTACCTGTCGGGGTAATATATTTACTTTAATGGGTTTGACAATGCCTTGGCCATTAATGCCCAGGCCTTTTCCTTCATTTTTCTTCAACAGTTTGGAGCCAATTCGTATGGTATGATTTTCAAAAATAGTGAAATCATCATCAGGAAACATACATGAAGATAGAGAACTACCTTTTACGTCACATGGGTCATGTTGCGGCTTTTCCAAGGCCTCGTCCTTAGCTTGCAGTTGTCGTAGAAAATTATGTTCTCCTCTTTCTCTTCATGTAAAAGCACCTTCAATTCAACATTCTCTGTTTGAAGATTCTGGTTGTTGTGCTTCAGTTCTTCCAAGGCCTCTTTCATGGCTCGCAACTGAAGCTGCAATCACTCCTTTTCCTCTGTCTCTTTTTGTAGAGCTTCATACATCATTTCCACCCTTTTGGAAATTCTGAGCATGGTCTCGTACATCGCTTTTTCATCCTCTTTTTCTGCACGTTCCATTGGTCACGCTTGCAATTCACATCCACGCAAAGACCACTTTGATACTAAACTTGATCCGAGTTGACTCAACTCCCGCATTTAACCAAGATCTTTTACTTTCGTGATGTGATTATAATTGCGTTTAAAATAGCATAATTGAACATAAATGTATGCTGTAAAGAAGAAGGAACGTGACAATCATCAACAACATAAAATAACAAGACGTTGATAACGGAGTTCATCTAGGAGGGACTACGTCTCCAAGCCCCGGTGTCAAGATGGTGTAGGCCGCTGCATTAAGTGTTGTCAATAGTGATGATGTACATAGGTGGTGACGTCGCTATCATACAAGGAAAATTCCCTCATGCAATAGGGGCTCCAAAAGATGTTCCACTGCAGGAACTCTCATTCAAAAATGACTCATATCAGTATGACCTAGACTCATGCATGATGACCTAAACTCATGCATGATGATAATGAGCATCCCGCCAACATGGCATAAAAGGGATCTCAATGCAAACATACATGGCGACACATGAGTATCCCGTCAACATAAACAAAGGGATCTCAAACAAAAACAAGACGAATCATGACAACAAGTACACCCCACATATGATTCCGCATCACATCAAGCAGGAATCATGAAACCAGTAAGAAAACAAGATCCCACATCAAACATCAAACAGGGATTGGTGCAGCATAATGCATAGCAAAAATAAGTACATGAACACACTGCATATACCTCACATCCTGGGGCTATCTGAAGAAAAGGATGTCAAACTACTGAAGCTGGCCATACCATCAATCTCCTGGTGTCGAATCTCATAGAAATGGTTGTTCGCACATGAATTTTGACACCTGTACTCCAATTTGAAAAGTGGCCGAAAAATGAAATGAGAAAATGGAAAATCTAAATGCACCATCAGATTTGTGGCGTCGAATAAGGTAAAATCAACTGTCAAATTTCTGAATTCTGAGAAAGTGGAAATCTGGGGCTTAAGTAATCTTTTAGATTCCCCCTATATTCCTCAAAGATTCCCTCTTCTGGGTCATCTGAAGATCTGCTGCTCAGATCAGGAAACTGATTGCACCATCAGGTTCGTGTCACTGGGAAGTGTAAGATCAACATAAAATTTGTCCAATTTGGACACTGACAAAATTTCACCCTGCTGGAAATTGGCTCAATCATGGTTCCACCTATGTTTCTCCAAGATCATGGTTCCACTTGCAAAAATTAATAAAAAATTCATGTCTCGAAAAATGTGCCACATCCTGCATTTTTTCCCCGAGCGCACTATGGAAATGAGTTTCAATATAAGTTCATTGGCGAATAAATCAATGAATACGTTGTTGGCTTATTGGTTAAGTCGACATATTAGGCATGCGAAGGTCGGGGGATCAAATCCTGACCCCTCCAAAATTACACGCATTTTTTTTGGGCGCATTGTACGAGGGCGCATTAAATAGCGGAGGTTAAAGTTTGGTTGGCGTATTAATTCGTTTTTGGGTTGGTGGTATTATATGGAGCTGTTACATTTTAAATGGATGTTGTATAATATGGTGGTGTATGAGGGTGCCCGAGAGGCAAGCCGACCACCCCGGCCACGCGGGTTCAAGCCCCACGATCCTCGGTTCATATGTGGCACATGTTTTTAGTATGGTGGGGCGTGGGTTGGGTCCACTGAAGGTGGCCCGCCCACAACCCAAATGTGTTATATTTAATGCGGGAGTTGGTTGGAGGGCTTGGTGAGGTAATGGCCGCCGAGCCACATTTAAACTTAAATTATGTTATGTGGTTGCGGGAGGGCCGACAGGGGTCATGGCCTGTCGGCCCCATAAAAAATTTGATTTTTATTGTAATATAGTTTGGGGTGGCGGGGGTGGTGGCCCGCCACCTCATTTGTGGCCCACCACCTCATATATATATATACATATTATAATAATGTATTTTTCCAAACTTTCCCAATATAAGGGGTATTGGGCGATTTAAAGAGGCCACAATTTCGCTTGTTTTCGGGAGCCAGGTTCCCATGCTGGTTGACGGTGAATTTGTAGGACCATTAAACCTGGACCACAACCCAACTTTAATCAAAACTTTGACTGGATCGTTCTCCCTCATACAAGCTTGGATTGATGAATCGTTCACACTGTTATGATGAGGACGACAAGATCTACGCTCTGGTCCCGATTCGAAAGCATTTTGATCACTTTGACTTTTGAGATTTCATAAGCCTTCTTTGTCCTGTGTGAGTCCCTGGAGCCACCTAGATCAGCAAGTGCGTCAACTTAGAGTTAGTAATGATTTCTTGCTCGTTGCAACTTGTTTTCCATTGTGCTTTAAACACTTGTGTAGGTCGATGGTTTCAAGGCCCACTCAAAGACACATTCTTTTAGCCCCCTTTTATTCTTCCTCCCTCGGAACTTCCCCCCTAATCTGTCTTCCCTCTACCATAATTAGCTCTGGTTGTCTGTCCTGCCATCGTACTACGATGTTTTTCTTGGGATCATCCACCATCGTTGTTGTGCCACCTTTCAATGTCACTATCTAGATTTTCCTAATTCCACTTATGGTTTTAGCAAATGCTTGTTATATGTTTCCTTGATGTTGTCTTTTGGTGGACACCATCTTTGGTTGGCTATGTTTTTATCCCCCATACCATGTGTGGAAATTTCATCGTTTCCTCTTTGAAGGTACCTACGATGATGGTTTTAATAGGCATAGCCCTTACCTGGCGTGGCTCTTCCCCTGTCCTTTTTTCTTTCTCTATCTTCCTTTTTTTGTTCCCCCATTCCCCATGCCACGTCGGAGGGCACGAGTTCGAAGGGGTGCTTTATTCTACCAAGAGAGGGCCCACAGGGGAAACAACCACATGCACCATCGGTTGGAGGACTTTGCATCAAGTTACCATGAACTCACTCCAAGTCATATCCAAGATCAACTCACATGTGCTAAATAAGAAGATTCTTTGCAAAGACATCCCCTCTTTGACATGGAGGTTCTCACCGAATGGACCGCATGGGTTCTAGACATAAGTCACAAAAGAGGTTGTTTTAACCAATACATGCAAACAACAGATCTTAATTGGAAGATGAAAATTATTCTAGGTTGCACACTCCTGGATAGACATGAGCATCAAACAAATATTCTCCACTCCCTTGAGAACCTACAGTAGCACTTGAGGGACTTGGGTCAGAGAATGGAGAGAATCAAATAGCATCTTGGTATCTGCCCCTCAACAGGGAAACCATATGAGGGCTCTGAGGAACACATCTATGTTACAGGTTTTAAGTCAAATATCTTTCCCTAGATATTGATTATGTCTATGTGTTATGCTCCCTATGTTGTATACTTTGTGTTGCAACGATGTTTTGGACAGTGTGTATGTTTTTCTATGTTTACTTTTGGATCACCTAGTACTCAGATGACCCTGTCCTCCTTGCAGAGAGTAAATTTTTAGATATTGTCAGGTCTCCCTAGTGAGATACTAATTTAAGAAGTTTCATTTTCTCTTGTATTCTCTTGTTTTTGAAGGAATATAACTATTTATAAACTAGGGAACATATTGTAATTAAGTACTCAACCATTCAAGTCAAAGGATCTTAGCTTAAGTGGTTTGGTGAATAATTTGTTTCCCCATATGCATGGGTTCAAGTCTTAGAGACACGTTGTAAATGGCTTGCTTGTGGCATTTAAGAAATAATTGTATCTAGTGTAATAGAGGTAGTCGATCTTTCAAAGTTGCCAATTTTGTAGAACATCTCGTGTTGGTTTAAAAACAAAATACTCAATTGCTCAAGATAGATCATCGGGCTTATACATATAAGAGTCACAAATGTGGTTTGTAAGGTGATGATCTAAATGTCTCTCTATTTTTTCTACACAACTATCATCAATGGTTATGCGCAATGGATCTTATGGAGAATAATTCTTCTCTATTCAATACCATTTGTAATCTTATTATAATAGGAATTAGGTATTATTATTCATTATAAAACTTTCTATCATGGAAATGTTTCCCTCTTGATAGCAAAATCAATTATTTTTTTTTGGTTAGAGTTAGGGTTCCTCAAGGTTGGGGATACTAATTTCTTTTGGCTTGTCTATTATGAAATAATTGAGATTTTTTTTAAATACCCATAGAAATCCCTACCTCTTAAATGAAATCTATATTTTAATATAGGGTTTTATTGAAATCATTCAACAATGTAAAATTCATCTTCCATAGTGAGTAAAATCTTAGGTTCAAAAATTGTAATTGGAAGTTAACCTTAGAGCATTGTCTTCACTTTTGAACTACCGGGATGATTACTTTGTCAATTTATGTCACATGAACTCTAATATGTAATGAAAATAACCTATATGATCAACGAAGATCCCTACATAATATGCATCGTAGTCAGAAGTTGTAAATTTTTCAAAACAATTATAATGTTGGATTTAGAGGCCAAGCTTCAAATTAAGGTCTAAATCCCCAGATCCTATGAATAATCAAGTGGAGGCATCAAAGGCTACTCCAAACTCCCACTCTAAGTATATATACCAATGATATGGATCGCTCCCTTTAACTCTAATGTAAAGACCATGATTATCAAATTTAGATTCTCATCACTTGCTTCAACCCACTTGTGTCTAAATGGCTTTGAATTTAGTTTAACAAGTTAAACTTCATTTGCCATGTTTATTGCATATAGTTTTTCATTAATCACTATAACCCACCTATTTATGAATTTAACCTACCTCGTATGAATCTAACTCACTTTCACTTATTAAGAAGAATTTCGGCGTAAATCAAGTATGGTTGCCTCTAGCTCTCACATTAGTTTTGTTTAGCCTTGATATATTGGTCATGGTTAACCCATAGCTTTATTAGTTTAATGCATCTATATTTCAGCTTCATCAAGTATATTAACCTAGTGATTTATTCAACCCGCACATATTTTCTCTGCCTCCTTAATTTAACCCACCTATGCCTGCTTACTGTGTGCACTTATTTATCCAATCAATTGGCCTATTTATGAGATTAAAACTCCATCATTGAATGTGTATTAGCTCATTAAACACGACTTGTTTTTATGTTTAATTAGTTTTAATTTTTTTATTATCTAATTTAATGTTGGATTAAGTCTTATGTTTTAAGATGGATATAGATTTTCATAATAAAGAAAGAAAATACAAAGTTGTCGGAACACATTCCTTCATCTTTTTAAGGCTACTAAGTCCTATATTTTAAGATGGATACTAATTTCATTGGCATGTGAGAAACATTAGAGCACATACAACTATATCAAGCTAGGAAAGCATGACAGTTTAACCTCCATGAAGATAAAAATATATAATCTAGTTCCATTGGAAAATTTTCCTTATCTATCAAAATAAAGATAGATACATAAGAAGGCTTCTATAGGAACAAAAAGTATATCCTAAAGATACTTATGTGAATGCAATAGTGGTAAATCATGACTTCATTGAATGTTGTTATAGGGTTGGACCCTTGGAAGGTCTTTCACAAGTTCAGTAGCGGTGCCCAGGTTCATTAGTTGTTGCAGTACCTAGTATCCTCAAACTCAAACTCAATGCCAACATAATGTGGGGTATTAAATGGATGATGATCTCCATGATCATCATTTAAACCCGTAATATCTTGATGTACTTATCTTGATATACTCACATTTTCATTTCAATCTCTAATAATTGAAAAACCAGTACAAAAAAATTTGTGTGTGTGCTCATGTTCTTAGTTGTTCTAATCTTCTAATATTTTCTAATATTTCTTGTTTTGCATTTTTTTGTTCTATGTTTTGATTGTTTTTAAAGATATTGAGATAATATATATTTTTTCTTCAAGATTCAAAAATAATATTCGTAATTTCTAGTAACTTTAGACTATATTTTAATGTCTTCCATGTTGTCATGACCAATATTAAAGACATCAAATAATTAATAGGAAAAAGCATTCCGTTTAGAGAAGCAACATGTATTTTTCTAAACAAGAGCAAAGAATCTCATTTATAACAAAACAAAAACATAAAACTTCTAATTTTGTTTTTTTCCTAGAACTCGAGAAATGAAGCACCACATGGTAATTTATAATGGTAATTTTAACTTATGAAATAGAATTGTGGAATTGTGGCAAAAATTGGATTTCACAAAGACTTTAGTTAGTGAGTAGAGAACAAATCTATGTAAGCTTAGGCTCAAGTTAGGATAAAATTTAATGGAGAAAACCAATTATCATTAAAATAATTCTTAAATAACTTATTACGAAAAAAATAATATTTGTAAAGTTCAATAAATCATTGCAATCATTTTTGTCATGCTAGTTTTATATATATATATATATCATTTTTCATTGAAGAAAACAAATAGATATATAATAAATTTATACATGAAACTAGTAGAAATTTTCGTATTTTATTAATTATTCTAAAAAAAATTAAACAAACTATTTTGTAAAGCTATAAAAAACCTAAATTTCCAAACCATAAATAAATAAAATAAAACCGAAATTATTTAAATTGAAACCCAAAAAAATAAAAAATAAAAAATTGCAGAAAAGCAAAAATATGATTGTAACCCCAATTCAAAAAAGCAAGAAAAGCAAAAATTTGATTGGAAAACCAATTCAAAAAACCAAGAAAAAAATAACAACAGAAAAGCAAAAATATAAATGGAAACCAATTCAAAAAAGCAAGAAAAGCATAAATTTGATTGGGAAATCAATTCAAAAAACCATGAAAAAAATAATAACAGAAAAGCAAAAATAGGATTGGAAACCAATTCAAAAAAGCAAGAAAAACAAAAATATGATTGGAAACCCAATTCAAAAAAGCAAGATACCATTTGCATGGGTTTATGTAGCCGTTCTATTGACCTGTAACGGGCGAAGCATAGGCTGCAAAATTTCAGTGTGTATATATATACATCAAACCTCTCAAATCCATCATTTTCTTCCTCCTCTGTCCATCGCCTGCTCTGTCTGTGGGGATTGGGAGTTTGAGTCTGAGTCTGAGTCCGAGTCTAAGTCTGAGTCATGTCTGTGTCTGTGTCTGGGTGTATGTGATAGAGGAGGAAGAGGCATGTATGTGATAGAGGAGGAAGAGGCATGACTGGAGGCAACAGGATTTGATCATCATCCCATTTCAGGGACAACACCGCTCAACAGCCAGCTGCTGAAGGGCTTTTGGTTTCAGGTATATAATCTGCACCACGATTTTTGGTATAATCAGCAATATTCTTACTACCTTTGATTATTTGTGTATTAACCATTCTTCAGCTCTTCTTGGAGGAATGGGCAAATTGAGAACAACAATTGCCTAAGTAATATAATTTCTATTTCTTATTTACAGGGCAGCATGACTCTGAACAATATTTTTCTGCATTCAAGTTGTTCTTCCCAAGTTTTTGGCTCAGGGCTCAGGTACATTTCCTCTAATCTCTGAGAATGTGCGTTTCTATGAAAAGCAACCTCTGATGCTATTCTTTTTTATGAGACTATACATCGTGTTATAATTCTTCATTTTAACAAAATTCTTTGTTCCTCTATTATTGTTCAGAGTTTTGTTAAAACCCTAAATCTCTTCAAAATTCTAAACTCGGGCTCGAGGTATCTGTTGGTGCTCCCTTTCTCCAATGGTTTAACAAATTTTATGTTACGGATAACATCCTCAATGTAAAATTATATTTCTATAATTAGGTAGATAAAATTTTATAGGTTTCTATAATTCCCTTCTTTTTAACAAAATTCTTTGTTCCTTTGTTACCGTTCAGAGTCTTGTTAAAACCCTGAAGATCTTCCAAAAAAAAACCATGGCGATTCTAAACTCCAGCTCGAGGTATGCGTTGGCGTTCTGTTTCTCGAATGAGATTTTATTAAATTTGATTTTTCCTAGATTGAGTTAAGATTTTCCGAATGTAAAATTAGATTAAGATTTTCATGGATTAATTGAATTTGCCAGCATCATGGCTCCTGTTTATTGGATAGATGATTTCTTGCTGGCATCATGGCTAGATAATTTCTTGCCAGCATCATGGCCCCTGTTTATTGGATAGATGATTTCTTGCTGGCATCATGGCTGGATGATTTCTTGCCAGCATCATGGCCCCTGTTTATTGGATAGATGATTTCTTGATGGCATCATGGCTAGATGATTTGTTGCCAGCATCATGGCCCCTGTTTATTGGATAGATACCTTCTCAATGCCACTGTCAATTTAATTTATCAGAATTAAAATTGTCAAATTGTCCCCTGTTTATTGGATAGATACCTTCTCAATGCCACTGTCAATTTAATTTATCAGAATTAAAATTGTCCCCTGTTTATTGGATAGATACCTTCTCAATGCCACTGTCAATTTAATTTATCAGAATTAAAATTGTAATCGCCTACGAACATGGGCACCTAGGCAAACTAGATGTTCAATTCCCTAACTCTCCTCCCATTATGGTTTAAGAAATCTAATTTTTATTTCGTATTTACAGGCGGGCTCATAAACAATATCATAATCCTCCACATTTTGTTATAATTCATTTTTTTCTTTCTTCTTTTATTGTTTTTCAGAGTTTTGTTCAAACCCTGAAGCTCTTCAAAAAAAGCCATGGCCAATCTAAACTCTGGCACCACATGCTTTTCCCATTAATAATTATCAGCTTCAATGGTTTATTAGGAAATCTAATTTCTATTTCTTATTTACAAGTTGACTCATAAACAATATCATAATCATTAACATTTTCTTTTCTTTACTTTAATTCTTTCTTCTTTTATTTTATTGTTGTTCAGAGTTCTGTTCAAACAACTCTTTAAAAAAGCCATGGCCAATCTAAACTCTCTTTCTTATTTACAATATCCAAAACATTTTGTTATAATTCCTTTTCTTTTTTAATTCTTTGTTCTTCTATTGTTGTTCAGAATCTCTTCAAACCCTCAAGCTCTTCAAAAAAGCTATGACAGAGTTCTATTCAAACACTGAAGGTCTTCCACAAAAAGGCCATGGCGATGGCGAGGTATGCGCTGACTCTCTCGCTATTCAAACACTGAAGGTCTTCCACAAAAAGGCCATGGCGATGGCGAGGTATCCGCTGACTCTCTCGCGAATTGTTTAGATTAAGATTTTGGTGGATTAATTTAATTTCTCGTCTTTTAACAAAATTCTTTGTTCCTCTGTTAATGTTCAGAGTTATGTTAAAACCCTAAAGCTCTTCAAAATAGTATGGCGATCCTAAACTCCAGCTCCATCCAGGTATGAGCTGGCTCTTTCTCAATTGGTTTAACCGATTTAATTTTATTAAATTTGATTTTTCATTTATTGAGATAGACCCTGAATGTAAAATTAAGTTAATTTAATTTGCAGTCAGCATGGCCCTTGTTTAGTGGATTGGTGCTTTTGGAACCGTCTAGGCTAACTTTATTATAATTAGTGTTTAATATAATATGTTTTAATTAAAATATCATATACATCATTGGAAATCATTGCATTATATTTTTACATATCATAAGTTGAAATGAATGTTTAATATAATGCTCGTCAAATTTTTTATATAAAAAAATTGTAATTTGATTCTCTTTATTTTACACTGGATTTTTTTTTCTTGACCTTTTAATAATTTCAATTTACTAAAACATCCACCCAGCGGAGCCTGTCAGATTCCCGGATCCCAGACTCACTCGGATCCCAGACTCACTTTATCTTTAGAACGACGAAGTAGTCTTTTTTTAGTATATATATATATTATATTATTTCTGCGAAATTATATTAAATATAGTATCAAATCTGTGTAATATGAGAATATTTATTGTTAAATTAATTTTATTAAAATATCATTCATTATGAATTGGTTTTTTTTTTTTTTTTAAACATTTGTCTGATTACAGTGTTTTAAATTTTTTGTGACAGCCAGTTTAGTTTGTAGGCGGCTTCTCATTTTTTATCAATATTATTTCTCTTTAGCCAGTTTGTATTATTCCTCCTTCACTGTATTGATTGAATTTGGTGTTTATAAGATTTATTTTTGAATCTATTTTGGTTTTTATGAAATATTTTTATTGAATTTTAAAATCTGTTCTGGTTTTTAAGAAATATTTTTATTGAATTTTTAAATCTGTTCTGGTTTTTAAGAAATATTTTTAGAAAGCAAATTTTAAGTTTAATTTATCATAAATGCAAATTTTCATTATTAGAAAATAATGAACTATATAAAATTTAATTAGAATTATATGTAAAATGTAAAAATTATGTAAGATCCATTCTCTTTAAAATATCTTATATTTTATTTTTACGAGTTAAATATGATAAATATAATATTAAAATCAAATTTGTATATATATGTATTTTTGGTTTTTCTAATTATTTTTCATGAAATATTTGTATTTACAGGGTATATCACGAGGTATATCATTTATTACCATCAAAATGCGCTGATGAAAAAAGGAAAAGGTAATAATATTTTTGGATTTAATATTATTACTTATATATTTTTTAAAGCATTTTTATTATATTTTATTAAAAATATTTCAATATTTTGATATGCTTTTTTTTTCTTCTTATTCTAATATGTGGTGGTGTAGGTCTATTTCTAGG
>APFE031040846.1:5654-26257 GCA_000404065.3 Pinus taeda
AAATATATCATTGTGCGTTATATCTAAATAATAAATACTTTATTCTTTCCATATATATATATATATATATATGCTTTTTTATTTCCAACTCATTAAAACTTGAGTGGGCCTAATGGTTAAGAGCATGTGTTTCCTCCTAAGAGGTCATAGGTTCAAAACTAGAGGGGGGTAGAGTATGTATGCCTTTGTAGACTTAGTAGTCAAATAGGGAGGTGGGTCTCTTCTCCCACAAATAAATGGGTCTTATACACCAATGCGGTGTATGGGTTGGCCATGGCGTTAAAATTGGATAATAATAATATTAGTTCATGAAATCGTGAAGATCATATTTATTTAATTAACATTTTAAAGAAATTATATAATTATGTAATATTATTTTTAATAAATATATAAAAAATATTCAAATATTAAATTTTATTAAATTTATATATATTAAGAATACATGAATATAGAGGACCCCGATGGGGGTGACAACCGGCAGACAAGAGGCTCACGACGAGGTGTTAATTCCCCAACACGCATTATAAATGTTTAACCAATTTGATGGGATCGCTTCACCTAACGTGAGCTTAGCGAACATTCTGGAGAGTGTTTGGTTTATAATTATGGTATGCTTGGTTGAGGTCTTCATTTCCATGTTACCAGAGATGGAGATGGTGGTTGTGGTGGGCGGTATTGTTTCAGATGCATAAGGTGGCTTACTCTCTAAGCTACAACACACTCATTAGTGTTAGTATGTTCCACGGGGATTCATTCTCTAGAGGCAGAGTGTGGCGTCGGCATTGGTGGAGGTTTTAGATGGAGATACTTGGGACCCTGGTTCGTGGTGGAAGGAGGTGGCTTTCAGACTTTTGTGGCAACACAATTCTAGTGTGACATCTAATACTGGGGTCATCTGTAGTGCAACTCGGGGGCCATCCAATTTCACAATTGTGTAGGTAAATTTCTATAACTATGTCTTTGTGGTTCCTTTAGTTTGGAGTTTGGTAGTAGCTAAATTTTTTCCATCCTCATATCAGTAATGGTTGGGTGGAGCAGTGTGGTGACTAGATGCTTTATTGTTGACGGGGCGAGGGGTCTCTTATGGGTGTCGAGCTTAAAAGGGTGTTGTATTGGGGGTGGCATACTAACCCTAGTGGGTGGCCACGTGTTGTGGGGGCATGGTGGCTCTAGGTACGAGGGTGACTACTAGTGATGTGCGTCTGGTGTTTCTTGGTGCGAGGAGAGGGTGAGTAGATAGGGAGGTGGGTCAAGGGTTTGTCGCTATGCAACACCATTGATCCAAGGACTGGGTTGACAGTGCTAGTATTTGGAGATACTCTATGGGTGGGGGTCTCGTGGAGTTAATATAGCGAGGAGGCCATGACGAGAGATGCAACGATAAAGAGGCTGCACACATAAGGGTGTCGACCCTTGAGGCCTCAGAGTGATGCATCTGGTCGACCAACAAGGTCCTGGGGGAGAAGTTGACTAGTAGGTCAACTCTCCAAGAAGGGTGGACCTCCCCCCCCTCGATTTTAATCTATTGAGGCCCAATTACATCAAGTTACTCTGATGGTTGAGCAATTAGCTTAGGATAGGCAAGATGAATATAATGAAGTCATAACTTTTATGAATGATTTGTAGCATAACTAGTGGCACATACTAGATAAGTTGGTATCTCTTCAGCGCAAGCATAAGCATATTATGGATAAGAAGACTTGCTTGGAGGGCCATCTGGATCACATAGAGGCCCATGTGTATGAGGAATTTTGCTAACCTCCACCACCAAGAGATGAATCATATGGTCCACAACTAGGGTATACTAATGCTCAGAGATGATGGCTAGTTGTTTTTGTATCTTGGGTCATTTTTTTTTACTATGGGTTGCATGCATGAGATACTTTGGTTTTATGCTACTCTTCTGTTTGTGATTTTGTCAATACCTCCAAGCCAACCAGTCCGGGAGCAATGAAGCTAGGGGTGTTTTGAACTGGAATCAACCATGAAGTAGTATTTTGAGTAATTAATGGAAACTTTCGAATTATCTATATATATGAACCAAATATATTAGATATTTTCAATATATAAATAAAAATAACAAACATTTTATTAATATTAAATTTAAATTATTACAATACATACACAATGAAATTTTGGCTCTGTTAGGGTTTTCAAAATCTATGTATAATTAAAATTTTCAAAAACCCTCATGGTGGCCCAGACTATCTCATAGAGGAATTTTGCATTACACTTGCAGATATGTTGCCAGGAGATTGTGTGCCAAATTCACCTTGTTATCAGATATTTGTCAAGCTCCCCTCTAGATAGTCATTACTCATTAGGGTTTTTCATTCAAATCAGGTCACTTTTCGCTTCTTTCCGACACCCTTCTTTTATTCAAATGATGAAGTGTTGATGATAAAATCCATTTGGGGGACAAGATTCAAAGCTCAACGACTTTTGGTGTGGACCATGCTCCTTCAACAAGTAGAGAGATATTATATAGTAATGCTTCACTGGGTATATTGAAACGAGCTCATTAGTTAGCTTCCTCATAATTTGATAAGGAATCTCCCTAAATGCGTAATGATAATTGGCAGATCATTTTAATCAAACCACCTTTGAAAGGTTGGGTCAAGGTTTCCAAAAAGAAAGGAAAAAATGCGGGCTTGAGGATGAGCCCTTATTTGAGTGATTCATCTTTCTAATTGTTTATTCTATCCCTTTATGTCTTCTTTGTTACTCTCAATATCATTCATCCCTACTTAGATATCATTAATACATGGAAGATTGTGCCAAAAAGTGAGGCATGATATAATTTTATTTTTGTTTGATAAAAAAAATTAAACATTAAAAAATAAATTTTAGTTGAATTTTAATTATTATAAATATATTAAAAAATAATCTAATTTTTTTTTTCAATAATATACACAATTATTCATCATGTTTAATATGTCTTGTTTTAAATATTTGTAAATATTTTTATTTTAAACATTTTTTTTGTAAATATATTAAAGATTATTATTTAAATTTTATATATATATTTAATCAAATTATATATATATGGGGGTTAACTCACTCTAACTAGCATTAATTCATGAAATTGTGAAGTATATTCGAAAAAAAATAATATTATACATGTTATAATATTATTAATATTGATTAGATGATATTTCGATATTATATAATTATATAATATTATTTTTATAAATATTTAAATATAAAATATTATTAAATTTATATATAAATATTGAAATATATAACAATATGAATTAAATTAAAACAATTTTACCCGTTTATCATATATAAAATTTAAATAACAAATATCTTTTTAATATTAATATTAAATTACTATAAAAAATCAACATAAATTTTTAATGGTATGCAAATATTATTATTATTGAAGTTTTAATAAATTGTATCAATATGATCAAATATATTCTCAAAGTGGGGGCTTTTGTGAGGAGTGATTTTGTTCTACTATTTCTAGATTATTCACATAAACATAAAAACATTAAACATCAGATTTCTTCATCATATATATATATATATAGTGGAGGATGATAAAAATTGGGCTCTAATGCTTGCATGTGTGTATTTGCATAGAGAGCTTCTCTTAGCTTCAAGAATCATAAATTCTCTACTAACGAGGCCAACCACATGAAGGTGGAAGTCATCTGGCCTCCCCCCTCACTTCTAGCCTATAATTACACTAAAAACCCCACCTTCTATTTTAAATTACATAAAATATGTCATCCACGTTCATTCTAAACACATAGATATAAAAGAAACAACATAATAAAAATTATACACAATCATCAATGCATATCAAATTTCCATTAATATATGATTGCAGATCAAATTTTGCAAACATAAAAACATTATGCGTAAAATTTTGATTATTACAAAAAATAAGCATCAAAGTTTTAATTATTGCAAGCAAAGAAATTGTAAATACAGAGACCCCAAAAATTGTCAAACATACAAACATTACATGTCAAACACAAAAAATGCTATAAATGCATAAACATATAAGCCTATGTAAACTTTACACATTGCCAAAAGAAATTCACACACACTTTAAAATACAAGTCATACAATATAATTGTAAATACTATTCAAATCAAACTCAAAATACAAGCATACACAAACATAGAAACATCACATATCGATTACACCCTAAAAATCTTGTAAATGCATAAGATACAAGCACATGGAGATACAAAGCATTGCCAAATGAAATTTCAAACACATTCCAAAGTACATATCCAAATGTCATACAAAATCATTGTAAATACACAACCATACAAATGAAACTGAAACCTCAAACATTACTACAATCATGAATACACATCAAAATACAAAAATACACAAGCATAGAAACATCACATATCAATTACACCCTAAAAATATTGTAAATGCATAAGATACAAGCACATGGAGATACTAAGCATTGCCAAATGAAATTTCATACACATTCCAAAGTACATATCCAATTGTCAGACACAATAAATGTAAATACACAACCATACAAATGAAACTAAAACCACAAACATTACTACAATCACGAATACACATCAAAATACAAGAATACACAAACATAGAAACATCACATATCAATTATACCCTAAAAAATTGCAAATGCATAAGATACGAGCACATGGATATACTAAGCATTGCCAAATGAAATTTCATACACATTCCAAAGTACATATCCAAATGTCATACACAATCATTGTAAATACACAACCATACAAATGAAACTAAAACCTCAAACATTACTACAATCATGAATACACATCAAAATACAAGAATACACAAGCATAGAAACATCACATATCAATTACACCCTAAAAATATTGTAAATGCATAAGATACAAGCACGTGGAGATGCTAAGCATTGCCAAATGAAATTTCACACATTTCAAAGTACATATCCAAATGTCATACACAATCATACGAATGAAACAAAAACCACAAACATTGCTACAATTATGAATACACATCAAAATACAAGCATATACAATTTACATAGAAACATCACATATCAATTACACCCTAAAAATATTGTAAATGCATAAGATCCAAATGTCATACACAATCATTGTAAATACACAACCATACAAATGACTCAAAAAACACAAACTTTGCTACATACACGAACACACATCAAAATGCAAAAATACACAAACATAGAACCATCACATATCAATTACACCCTAAAAATATTGTAAATGCATAAAATACAAGCACATGGAGATACTAAGCATTGCCAAATGAAATTTCACACACATTCCAAATTACATATCCAAATGTCATACACAATCATTGTAAATAAACAACCATACGAATGAAACTAAAACCAAAAATATTGCTACAATCATGAATGTACATCAAATCTTGATCACCATACATAAATAATATTGTAAATACAAAAACATACAAATATCACCCGTCAAATTTTGATCACCACACATAAAATATTGCAAATACACACATATCACACATCAAATTTTAATCATCACAAAAAACATCATGTTAATGGTCATTGCTAAAGGAGACAAACACACACGCAAACATTTCAAAATACATATCAACATGCTATACATATCCATTGTAAATACAACCATTAAAACTCAAACAACAAACATTATCATAGACAATCATAAACAAAGTACAAAATGTCATCAAACATTACATTAAAATAACATGAATAAATTGTTTTAATGCATTTAAGAATTTAAAATGTGTAAAGCATACATTAACAATTAAGAAGTTGATTTTGGATTTCAAATTTCAAGTATGTTCCATAATGTAGATTGATATGTCATTAAAAGTTATTAGCTTAAAATCTATGATGCTAACTACTATTAGACATAACCAAATCTAAGGAAAAGTAAAAACTAAGAAGTGGAAAAGGAGAGAGGATGTACAAACCCTTAAGAATGACCATGGTTCGTTCTTAAGGGCATTGAGAAGGGGCTTTTTAGCCCCTTCAAAAAGAAATATTTTATTATTATTATTACGAGTTTTCCGAGAGTAATTACAACACAATGAATAAATAAACGTCAATTTCTTTTGAAAGCGATTAATGTCTTAATCATTTCATGTCTTTTGTCATGAACATGATGGACATGTAAATGTTTCGTATGCCGTGGCCATGCACATATCCCAGTGATTCTCTGCAAAAATAATATATTTTAAAATTCAGTGAAAAACCATGCTTTCTATATAGTGGAACAAAAAAATGCATAAACTTATTTATCATTTAAGAAAGTGACTAACATAATTTGATGTTTGAAATCATCTTCTTAACTTGACTAAAGAGAAACCCTGCTACATCTTGAGCATTAGTATTGGAGCATGTACTTTGACTTCAAAAGGGAAAAAATCATTTAGATGAAAGTAAGTTTGAAAATTAAATAGTCTAGACTCTACTATAATAATGAGATAAAAAAAATACTTATTCATTGAAATTGACTCATTTAGTAGCCTTCATTGTAAGAAGAGAAAATACAAATGTTGGAACATGAACATAGTTAAAAATCGAAAGTGATGAAGAAGTTGAAGGAGTTGGGGCTTACTAGAATATGCCTAATTTTGGGAAGGCTTTGGTAGCTAGAGGCATATGGAGGCTCATATCAAATAAGGGTCTATGAAGCCAAGTTATCCTATGAAAATACATTGAACCTTATTCATTAGAAGACCTTCCAAGAATACTCATAATATAATTTGTTGATATGTTGGAAGGTCATTGTCCAAGCCTTCCCTCTTGTGCAGAATTGGCTACTATGGGAAGTTGGTAATGGAGAAAGAGTAAACGGTAGGAACTAATCCTTCCTAAGGTTGGAAGTGGAGGAGTAAGTCCCTTAAAACAACTATAACTTAGATTAGGCAACCTCCCCATAATTCTAATGTATACGGCATCAAGAGTGGAAGAAAGCAAACTTCCTAGATTTAGATGGTATTGAAGGAGATGTATGGGAGGATTTATTGGGTACTAAATATTACATTCGCAACCCATCCACATTCGCTTTAAAGATTCTACTGTCTACAAATTTAAGGGGAAATGGCATGCTACAACATATTTAATGGGAAATGGCCTACTACATATATATTTCTTAAAAATATACATGTATGACAAAATATTCATACCTGTCTGTGCTGGTTGAATAACACTGGCATCGTGCAGCACTGTCACTCTGTTTTTTTTATTACAGAAACACCGTGCAGAGGCTGAACAAGTCTCTCGATCGATCAGAGACAGCAAATGCCCGCCCGCCCGCCTCTCTGCACGGGCTCTCAAGGACGCCTTCGTATACTGTACCAAAATTGGATTCAAAACATTTAGGTGATTACAGTTTTAAGGAGGTCATAAATAAAATTATTGGATTCTACTATTTGTATCACAGATTTGGAATTCCCATTGTCCGGGAAAAGTAAGGCTGATTTACCTTGTCGTAACATTGAAACTGGGCAATTCAGGGGCTGTTTCTTCCAGGATCTGAGGGATACCTCAGCTCCCCACAAGTCCCCACTCCAACTTGAATTTCCTGCGTGTATGACAAACTTGCATTCTCAGGAAGGAAAAAAACAGAGCCTATTCAGATTGATTCTCAGGAAGGAAACAAACACACACAGCCTATTCAGATTGATTCTCAGGAAGGAAGGAAACAAATAGAACCTATTCAGATCAATCGAAGACTTAATCTATGGAAATCTATGTTTCTATTAATCGGAGAGAGAATTAGATGGGCATATAATCTCTGAACGTAGTATCTCTGAAACTTCTCATATAATCTGTGTATACCTGAATCGGCGTTCTTCCCTTGAGCAGAGGTAGGGTGTCGCACCCTAATGAGATATGTATACTCTTTGTCTCCTTCCAGCCTTATAGTTGTCGGTGTATAAGGACTTCTTCCCAAGCCCAACGAGGGAAGGGAATGCTACATCCACAACAGTACAATCACAGAGCCTTGTCATCCATAATTGCATAAGCAAAAGCACAAACAGTATAAGTAAAAGCACAATGATGGCCTTATCATACAGAATTGCATATAAAACAGAGAGTACAAACACAGAGCCTTATCATCCATAATTGCATAAGCAAAAGCACAAACAATATAAGTAAAAGCACAATGATGGCCTTATCGTACAGAATTGCATATAAAACAGAGAGCAGAGCTGCTACTTATATGCATTTAACAACAAAATTGATAATACAGAACTACTTATATGCATTTAACAAAATTGAATTAACAGAAACAAAGAGACTATACAGAATTTGACCATATCAGATGGACATTAACCAAAGAAGATGGAGAAAGTTGAAACAAAGAGACTATACAGGATTTTAGCAGAAGAGAGGAGGATGTGGATGTGGGAGGATTTAATTCTGTGCCAATCAGGGGCAGGGCGTGTGAAGTAGTTTGCAGCAGTGCAGGAGGCAATACCGCCAAGCCAAGACAAGACAGGGGTAGTCTCTGTTTGCCATGGCACCGCCAAGCCAAGACAAGACATGGGCATCCTCTGTTTGCCATTGCACCGCCAAGCCAAGCCAAGACAAGACAGGGGTAGTCTCTGTTTTCCATTGCACCGCCCAGTTAAGAGCTTGAAAAGGGCCGTCCGAACAATCCTCATACTGCAACATTGATCCCAAAGAAGAAAAACAGAGACTCTATTTGAATCTATAACTAGAAAAAGAAGAAAAACAGAGACTCTATTTAAATCTATAGACACAGACTCTATTTGAATTTATAACTAGAAAAAGAAGAAAAACAGACAGAGACTCGATGCGTAGAAATCCACCTAATCTACCTGCGATTGATTGAATCCCATCCATGCAAATATGAATTCATATAAATACGTTTAGCCTATAAATTTATGTGCATTCAAAAACTGAAGCAGGGCATGTACCAATTCATAATTAGGCAATTTCTATGGATTCAAAAACTGAAGCAGGCGCCCATTTATATTTACGCGTTTAGCCTGGTAATTCAATAGATGCTGGAACAGAGCTAATTGCATGAAATAATTACAAAATCATATTAATTCTAATTCTTGCAGTGTATGCCAATCACTAAGCCAATCTAATCTAACATCTGTGTGAAGGTTACATGTACAGAAATTTGCATACCTGGGAGTGAGAAGGATAGGGGGATATCTCCTCATTCATATACCTTTCGCTCCGGTGATGTATGTCTACCTTGAGAAAATTGATGTGACGTATGTTTACCTTCACCTCCCTGTACCGCGCAACACAACAACACGCAAACCAGACCAGACCAGACCATACCAGACAACACAAAACTCATACAGAGACCAGACCAGACTACACAAAACTCATACAGAGACCACCAGACTCACAAACATACATGACATGGAGCTCCAAGACGAGACTCATACAGCGAAGCGCAGTAGCCATGGGAGGAGGAGGAGCAGATTCGTAAATGGCAAAGATTGGGACAAGGATCGGAAACAAATATTGGTTGGATTCAACGGTCAAGCTTTCCTTGACTGCCACCTTTGCAAAACAAAAGCACTTTTCTTGACTACCAGCGCAACAAAAATCACTTTGTGGGGACATGATCTTGGATTGCCAGTTTTTGTGAAGATAATTTTGTTCCCGGCTCAACGAAAAAGCACTTTGTGGGGACATGATCTTGGATTGCAAATTTTTGCGATGAAGATAATTTTGTTGCCAATACGAGTATAAGTCATAATTTAATGGTTGTAATAATTTAACGTAACCCCTTTCTTAAACTTTCACAATTTCAGATGCATTGGCTTAGATTGTATTTTATTTAGTATGTCACAAATGAAATGATAGTACAATTGGAGAAATTGAATGAGGACCCCATCAATGAATTTGTCAATGGGAACATAGTAAAATTGTATAGAGACAATTGCCTCACTTTCGAAAGTTTATATGTTTGTAGGGGAAAAACTATTTTTTTTGTAACCTTATTGGCATGCACAAGTCAACGTTGGGGTTGTGCTCGTAGGAACAGTGTGACTAACATGGGAAAGTAGATATATCTTGTTGCATTGAAGGACTAACACACTGTGCACCAAGAACATTGCACAGACAAGTGTATAAGCAGCCAAGGAAAGTGTGTAGTACTGATGATAACATGAGAAGTGGACTACATCTAGTGGTCGATGATGGCAACAGAAACCAAGAAATTGTAGAAAAAAGTACCAGCAAAAGTGTGTGCCACACATTTGGAATTGTTGTTAGTGAATTAGAGAGTGCTCCCAACCAATCAAGTTACCAACTCTAGAGTTGTTTCAAATTATTTTCAAAAACTATTCATGTTTTTTACCTATCCAAGGGAAGCCCAAAGCAACTAGATTTAAAATAAGGCCAAAACACACTCCCATTCATAATAAACAAACTTATTATAGCTTGGGAAATGGAATCTTAAAGGGAATTACAAGCATATATGTTGGGCACCAAATCGGCCTATCGTTTTCCTGCATTTCCACTCCTCTTTTCATCCCCTTTGTATTCATTCACATATATTTACTATGTAAAACTATGAGGTAATTTCCCTTTCTTCGTCTCTTGGGATATTTAATTAATGAAGTAGAGTCATGAGGGTTTTTCCTATGCGAACCACTAAAACATGTTATGACCGCAGATTCTGGAGCGCAGGTGTTGACCTCACGGCATGTCGCAGCGGTTCCGCGATTCACAGCAGCTGATCGACCACGATGAAACAACATAACTGATTTGCAGCTGTTCTCAACCCGTTTTGGATCATTTCTGTTCTTGCTCTCTCGGCGCTGGTGCTGTGTTGAACTGATGTATATCTTTGGGCATATAGTTGCTAGGTTTTGGGTAGAGATGTTACTCCCCTTTGTACTGTATAAAAGCCGGGTCATTCCTGTATGAGGGGTTAGCCAGAGACTGAATTATATTGTAACAACATTGTTCAGATTAATAAAATACAACCCTTTTGTTGTTCTATCTTTCGTTGTGAGTAACGCAGCCCTGATCAAAGAGTTGGGCCTGCTCTTTTGATCAGGTATTGCGTGTTTTCTTGTTATGTGTGTGTTGTTCATTGCTGTGTTTATTTCTTGATTGTTGTTACAGATTCTTTATATCACCGTGAATACCTTTTTAAGTTCTACAATTGAGTTTCTATTTCTGTTACAACAATGCTTTGATTTGGTATTCATGAAACCTTGTTCGATGATAGATTGTAACCTTGCCCCTGCATATACCTTGCGTGTTGCCTTGGAAAGAATACGCACCTGGATTGATACATTAATGCAGGAAAAGGGGTGAATAATTTGTTCATACCTTGACACCAACATTTTGGTGCTGTTGCAGGGGAGGCTAACAAGGTGCAAGACACGATATGTATCAACCAGAGGGTTAATCTCTCGTCTTGGGGAGAGAACATGCTTTCTCACACTGCTCCAGATCCTAAGCATAGGTATTTCTTTTGTTTTGCGCTTTTATTGTTTTCCTGTTTTATTAGGGTCGATCTTTTGCCTTGGGGAGGGAGGAGTCCTTTGACACCTTGCTCCAGGCCTTGAGCTTAGATTTCTCTAGCATTTTTGTTGTTTTGGTTTTGAGAAACCCAATCTCTCGCCCTGGCGAGGGAGGGCTCCTTTAACGCCCTATTTCAAGTCTTGAAGTGTTATGTTTTCTCGTATGTGTGTGTTATTTTTCTTGTTTGGTTTCTTGTCCTAGGGAGGGAGGAGTCCTTTGACGCCCTACTCCAGGCCTTGAACCCTAAGTTCCTGTTTTATTTATTTTTTTTTCCGTTAATTGTTCTCTTTTCAACGTGATCTCTCGTCCTGGGGAGGGAATGGTCTTTTGATGCCCTACTCCAGGTCTTGGGCACTGTGATTTGGTATCAACATCTTTCGTCACACCAACTTGTATGAACAGAGAGCCAAATAAAAGGGGCAGAGGGAGAGCCCGAAAGAAGGGAGGACAGGATTTGGGAAGGAATACTTATATCCAGCAAATCATTACAAAAGCTTAATCAGAGGCGTCTTCCCGTGTAGCCGTGAGGCCAGGTGCGCGAACAAGATCTGAGGGACAATCTGTAGATCAACTAATGCTGTCCACAACACCCCCTGCAAATTCGATACAACAGGCCCTTGCAATAGCCAGAGAGACAAGCAACATTACACTTGATAAAGGGGTACCATTCCTCGTAACAGAAGAAGAAGAAGTTGCAATTAAAACATCCGAGGAAACCGTCCATCCCAGTAGGGAAGAGCAAGTTGCAGAGAGGAGATCTAAAGGGCCAAGGCACTGTGACAGGGAGGAAGAAATTGTAGAGACACTTCTATCACCAAAGGATAGAGGGAGCGTTGTTAAGGCAACTCGAACCCCTGTGATAAGAGCCCTTCCTGCGGAGCCTGTTGAAATCCCCAGTGAGTATTGGAGGATATTCATGGCACCTACAACCTCCACTATTGACTTCCCAATTGGGGATCTTGGGACTAGCGCACCAACAAAGCCCATTCCTTTAACAACTTTACACAGTTTCCATGGGCTTACTTCAGAAGACCCCGACACGTTTTTGTTTGAATTTGACATTGTGTGTCGAGGATACGATTATATAACGAATGCTGAGAAATTGAAAATCTTCCCTGCTACGCTAAAAGGGATAGCCCTGCGGTGGTTTATGGGTCTTGGGGGAAGGTCTATCACCACATGGGAGGAGATGAGAACTGCTTTCTTGGAGAAGTACCATGACTACTGTAAATCACGGGATATTAAGGAAGAAATTTTCAAATTTACACAAAAAGAGGACGAAAATATGGAAGACTGTGTGGAACGCTTTAAATACACATTGCAGAGATCAAGTCACTCTGAACTGGATAAGGACATTTTAAAAGTTATCCTTCTCCGGGCCTTCCGAGAGGACTCTTTGGAATTGTTAAATATAGTCGGAAAGGGAGATATATCAAAGGAGAACTTTGACACCATCTACGAGTTGTGCATCCAGTGCTCAAGGGGAGTTGCAAGGAATAAACAAGGGATTCAATCAACAAAAGTATCTGGTGGAGGTGTTACAAAAGTAGAAATTGGAAATCTGTTGGACAGCCTGAGGACTAATATCCTGAGTGCCTTGTCTGAACAAATAGACACACTGCAGGTAAAACATAAACAACGAGAATTGGAAAGAACTATGGCTGTATTTCTCCCAACATGCAGGAAGAAACACCTACAGAGGGAATGCCCATTAAAATCTGTAGAGGAGTGTGCAATATGTGAGTTGAATCATGCGACAAGTTCATGCCCATCCTTGCCAAGACTGAAAGCGGTTTTTTCAAGGGACAGGCGCAGAGATGGAGCAGTTGTACTTTATTGGACCTAAAAAGCCATGGCAACCTCGGTCGTCAATGGGAAATCAAGGTATGTTTCCGGATCCATCTCAATATTTTAGTAATTTTAATATGGGTCCCCAGTCCATGCCTTATCCGACCATGTTGCCCCAGTACTAGCTTCCACCTTGGCAGTAGTGGGCTCCTCAAGCTAGTTTGAGTTCCTCGTGGGCTCCAAACTGGCGGGGACCTTCTCCTCCCGGGCAGTTTCCCTAGTCAATTCCACAACAACAACTTCAGTTACCCTCTAATGTGCCTCCTGGTAATCAACCTGTTCAACTAGATCGACGACACGTGGCAGCGTATCGGCTTCCAGATATGTCAACCAGATTGGTGACATGTGGGGGCCTCTCAACCATTAGATCTGTCAACCAGCTTAACGACATGTGGTGGCCTCTCAACCGCTAGATCTGTCAACAAGATTGGAGACACATGGTGACCTCTCAGCCGCCAGATCTGTCAACCAGATTTGAGACATGTGGTGGCCTCTTAGCCGCCAGATCTGTCAACCAGATTATTGACACGTGGCGTCCTTTTAGCCACCAAATCTATCAACGGTGACACATGGCGTCCTCTCAGTCGCTAGATATCTCAATGGCGACACATAACCTCCTCTCAACCGCCAGATATGTCAACCATATTGATGACATGTTATGTCTTCTTAGTTGCCAAATCTGGACTTAGAATTCGCAACACGTGGCGACATCGCAACTGCCAGATCTGACTCTAGGATTCGTGATACATGGCATCATCTCGGCCACCAAATCTTACCCTCGCTTTGTCGACATGTGGCAGAATCTCAGTTGCTAGATCTGTCCATTAGTTTGATAACACGTGGCAAGTCTTTCCTTAGATACATGACAAGTGACGCCCTCTCAACGACCACATCAATGAACCAGATTTTTGACATGTGGTTGCCTCTCATCCACTAGATTTGGTCGTCGGCTTTATGACACGTGGCGGAATGCCAGCTGCCAATTTTGGCCCTCGAATTGGTGATAATGGCAGTTGGGCTAGGATTGGTGACACGTGGAAACCTCTTAGTTGCTAGATCTGACCTAGCTTTGGCGACGTGGCGACCTCTCAGGCACTAGATCTGTCCATCAGATTTATGACACGTGGAAATATCTCAACCACGGATCTAGGTGTTAGATTTACAACATGTGGCGCCATCCCAACCACCAAATCTGGCCCTCTAATTCATAACATGTGGTGACTTCTCAACCGCTAGATCTGGGCATGAATTTTCAACACTTGGCAACCTCTAAGCCACAAATCTGGCTGTCAGGGGGCAAAAATCAATGGAATTTCCTATTTTTCTTACTTGTTCATGAACAAATACTTACATGGATTCATTAGTTGTTTCAATGTGGGATATATTATTTCCTATGTTGAATTCAACTTCCCTGGTTTTGTGCACGTGAGCAAGTTCTCTTCCCTTGGAGAAATTCAACTCGTCATTGTTAGAAATGCCCGGGAGGAAATTCCCTTTAATTTGACTTCGAATTTGTCCTCTCCGCAAATAACAATAGTAAGGTGACTACAGATAAAAAAAAAAGAAACAATAATAAGGCAAGCGATGGGTCGGAATATCCGTCACTGTCATCTTTGGTTTCAAAAACGTCGTTATCGAGCAAAACTAGTGAACATATTTTCGGGGAATTGAATATGGCATTGTGGGATTCTATGTTTGGTGGAATGACTACTTGAATTTGGAGAAATTATCATCATTTGATGTGGAATTGTGTGTATATTTAAGTTTTTTATTTAATTTTAAGGAAATTATTTTGAGTTTTTTTTATTTAATTTAATTAAAATAATAATAATAATTCTTTTATATTATATTTGAACTTATTAGTTATTTTAAGTTGTTTATTTAATTTTAATTCAAAAATCTTAAATTACAAGTGCGAAAAATACCTTTTGGTTTCACACCTTTTTGTGTAGCTACCAACTTTGTGTAAGAGTAGTTCATAACAAGGAGGAATTGTTTATAGTTTCCTCCTCTAGGATTTGGAGAGCATGACTTGAAGATCTTTTACTAAGCTATGGTATGTATTGGCATATTATCTTATATAATATATAGAGTGTTTTTTCTACCCAAAAGTTGCATATTTGTAAATTTGAATTTCGACATTGTTTAACGTATCATTAAAGAGACTATTAAGTGCTTTAACAAATATTAGATGCTAAAAGAGCAGATTTGTTGTTGTAATAAGTTTTTTCTAGAACAAGGATATGCTTGGAAAGTGTGTCATTGAGGTTGAAATTTTTTTGCATTGAAGTAAACTTGTTTAATCTTTATTCTCTTGGGCTTATCAGGTGCTTAGTATTTAACTCAAAAATCAAAGTTCTCAGAATGGCTCGAAACCTAAAGGATCGTGTTCGTCTCGGAAAAACGATCCTAACATAAAACAATGTAAACTTTGAAACGATAACTCATATTGTTACCTGTTTTGTAGAGATAGCAAAAAAGTGACCCAATTTTGAAAAGGGGTGATGCAAAACACACACGTGTTTTTTAGAGCTTAGTCTTTGGCACTATAATTTTTTTTATGTACATTGCATTTTAGAATGGTAGTGTTTTTTATGCTAATTTAAAAACGTGGTAATTCTACACCAGGCCCTTTTTTTAAAAGGTTTTTTTTTTTTTAATGTATGAAATGTAAATAATTATTTTGTAAATTTAATCGTTTTTGGAGTGGTATTTTTTTTTCATATTTTCTTGTTTTTATTTTAATTTTATTTTTTTGTAGTGAGGTTTTTATTGTTTTGCATATTTAAAGAAGAAGGTCGATATTTTGAATTTTCGATATTCTACATATTTATACATCGTTAACTAATTTTTCAATCCACAAGAAATAATTGTTTCTAAAAAACAATTTTTTTTAACAATGGACATAAAATGGCCATTTTTAACATAAATATAACTAAAAAACTACACGTTTTGATAATTTTTTGCTACAATTGACATGCGAAAATCGCGAATTTTATACGAAATTTTTAACTAAAAATAGTTAAATAATATATATATTATATATATATATATATATATATATATATATATATATATATATATATATATATATATATATGAATTTCATGTCAAAAAAAATAATAATCATTTTTTTAAATAATGATTAACTTAAAAATTAATGCGAGAATCACATATTACAAATATTGAACGCATAACAACCTTAATAGAGTGTATATTCTTCTCATAAAATGTCAAATTCAAAACATTGCAAGTATAACTACTTAATAGTTACAAAAAATGAGCTTGATTTCCAAGCATAACTTAAATTTAATCAACAATGTCACATAATCCAAACTCTTCGTCCTCTAGAGTTTCATCATTGTCTTCTTCCACAATATTTTCTGCTTCATTTTGCTCATTTCCGTCTTCTAATGGATCTTTGATGTCTACAAATCTCCCAATGTATGTCTTTCCAAACATCCCATGTAATGGTGGTTGAGGTTCCTTTGCCTTTTTTGCCACACGTGATTCACTAAAGTCCCCTTTCTTCAACCCAATTTCTTGCATCACATCTGGAAGAAACTGAAGAGCATTAATCCTTTGCTGAATGAAATTGCACTGTAATGGATCTTTTTCAATTGCAATGCAATTTCTTCCTTTTTGAAGGCAGCATGCTAGTGTTGTACCTAATTATCAAGCACAAAAGAAATAATGAAGCAAATTAGTACAATGACATATATAACATATTGAAATTCAATTCCATATAATAAAACTTACCTGAGCCAAAAAATAAATCTAGAACCCAATCTTCTTCATTTGAACATATGTCTATAAGATAGTTAATCAATAATTGTGGTTTTTGATAATTTGCTTCTTTGTCTTCATATGTTAGTTTTCTCACAAAAGCACCGTAAGCCAGTATTTGGCTATGACTCTTTTCGTCTACCCCATTAAAAATCATAGACATATAGCTATCATCTTTTGCCCAACTATCAATATGAATGAACTCACAATCATTTATATATAGTTGATCTTCACGGTTAAGAAGATTTGACTTTTGCCTGTAACATGAAATAGTAAAAGTTTAATCAACTTGAACATAAATGATTTTTTCAACATTAATCAAATATACATTTTAAACATCTTACCATGTAAGCTGCATCCTTGAATTTGTTTTCCCCTTGAAGCTTGACAATATCATTTCCAATTGTGTGTCTGAATGAAATGTCACAAATCTCCATAATGGTGATGATGTGACTTCCACAAATCCCACAACCACTTTACTAAGAGCTTGATAAGTATAAGGGTCACTATCATAGTCAATGTTTGGAATATTGAAACCATGGGGAATATCTGCAATAACCAGGGCATACTCCCTTTTAGGTAAGATTTTAGCAATGTCTTCATAGTCACCTTGTATTACTTGATATTGAATAGTGTCTAACCCATTCCAAATGAAATGACTAAGAGTTGGATCAAGTTCAACATTCTTAATATGTTGCTTCATCAGTCTTTCGATCTTTATTTTTTCAATTAAGGTTCTGAAGCTAGTTGGAGCTCCATTATCATCTTTCTTCATCTTTTATAAAATAAACAAATATATGTGTAAGTTATAAATTAAAAATAGTACACATATGAATAAAAATGAATGTGTAAATCAAGATACCTTTTTAAATGCAAGATAAAAAGCTTTTAATTTTGATGTAGAACTTGAATTTGGATAGTTGCGTACAACATCATCCCAACTATCTTCATTCAACAATTTAACCATTTGTTCTTGAATTTTCATGTAAACTTTGTGGCTGCATAGATAAAGTAACAAAAAGTTAATATAATGATATGTATAACAAATACTACCAAGAACAACATGTTTTATTTAAAAGAAAATTATAATCTAGAAATAAATAAAAATAATTCAACAAACTTACGTTTGAAATTCCTCGGACATTTCCTCCAATGATAATTCCCCTGACTTCACACGAGATAATATTGTTTTGAAAAAAATTTCATCTTTCACTCTTTGCATTGCTCTCCAAGGTGTGATAGTCATATCTTCTGGAAGCTGTTTCAATTTAGGAGTTGATTTATTGCCGCCACATATCAATGGCTTAGACTTTTTGACCTTCTGGTTTTTAATGCCAATGTTTTCCCACATGATAAAAATGTCATCAATTAACTTCCAAACATCTCCAGTTCTAAATTCCAATTGGAAAATGTTATCAACACCTCTAAATATATCACTAGGAATGTTTCATTTTCCACCTTTTGAATTGGGTTTCTCTTCAATTTGATAACCTATTTCCATACAACATTCCCTTCGAAAATATGCAGTAACATTTATCCTATCCCCACCACATTTTTCTTGAAATTCACTATGAATAAATCTAACCCTTTTGATGAAAGTCATAGACATCCTATATTCATTTTCTGAATTATGATCCCATGCCATTAACTTTGCTTTTGTATCCGATAAACCATCATAAATGACATTTCATTGTTTCAAAACGTGGGTTATTGGGATATTCCTCTATCAATTGTCTTTGAGCTTCTACAGAATGGTTCCCCCCATGCACATAATAATTGTATTCAAAACATTTTGACTTATCAAATGCTTCTTTGTTGCGAACTTGAACTGGATCAACAAGAAGCACATAATTAACCACATGAGCTCATGGATTGCACCTTATCAATGTCTTCAAGTTGTGAACATGAAAATGGTGTGGCTTTCTGACTTGATATTGACATTGTCCTTCACTTGCCTTATAGGTTTTTCTGACATTAAGCTGAAATGTACGACCACCATCAATTAAGTTTCTCTTTGTCAAATTCTATCCAATGGCATTTTGTTTTGTTTTGATAATGCCATCCTCTAAATCAGCTCCTGGTGTAACGATTTCTCTACTTTCTTTTGAAGTTTCACCAGGTTCTTGACCACTGATAATGACTACTTCAAAATCTTCAACTTTACTTTTCTTCGTCATAACATTCTCAACAGATTTATTCTTGGACATTGTTATTTTTGGTCTTTTACAACTCTTCTCAGTTCCAATGTCATCCTCAGCAACAACAACATATGCTTCACTGTCAGTTTCAACTTCATCATCCTCAAAAGTAACTTGTCTACCCTTGTTAGATTTATCCACTAGAGGCATTTTTTTCTGATCCTTTCGATGTAGTTTTGTAGTATCATCAATTAATACATTTTGCTTGTTTTCCATATCTTCTTCTGACACTGAGTAAAAACTGCTGACAACTTTCATGATATCATGCTCTATGAAATGAATGCCTCCCAACCTAATTGAACAACTTTCAACAAAATTCTGCCAAACAAAATATCATATGTCAATAAAAACAAAGTTAAAAAAATATAGCAAGACCCTTTTAAGAACGCAAAATACAAATATAAATAACAATACTTACGATGTTTTGTTTCATCTCATTTATGGTTTGTTTACACAACTCTGTGGATACCTCTCTTGTGTCATATAATGAATATGATAGTCGATATTTAATCCTTTCATGTGACTTGGGAGCTTTTGTAAGTATATAAACAACTTCAATGTCCGGTACCGAACACATATATATGACTCTTCCCATCAGCTCATAAATTCCATTATCATTCGGTATATCAATATATAGATATATATTCACATTTTGTCTTTCTCTTTCTTTCACATACCAGATTCTTGAAGGGAATTTCACCTCTTTTGAATTCTTCCAGTTTGAAATCATCTTCTTATCATTTATGGCACTTGAAATATTTGTAGCCATGAGCTCAGGTGGAGTTCATTCACCAATGTTTTTTGAAGATGAACCTTTAAGAGTCTTTGGTCCAGAAAGATTCACATAAATCTTCTTTGATGCTATTTTCCCGAAAAATAGAAACACATAAATCAGTGAATAACGAAAACATATTAACTTAAATCCACAACGAAAATATATCGTTAATTTTTAATTTGTATAATCCGATAATTGAAATTAAAAAAATATTAACACTAAGAAATGGCAGAAGCCCACTGACACCACCTCGTCCATCTGCGAAGTGGCGAGCGATTCTGAGAATCGCGCAACCTCCGTGGGCAGACGTGCGGGCCGCCATGGTGGCACAGGATGGGGTTGCGGCAGCTCCTCACTGCACTACCTAGGCGGACCGACCGCCCCCACACCCTCTCCCCTCCCCCTTCCCTACACGCCCCCTCTTCCTTCCCCCCTCACGTCCACCCCTACCCTCCTCCCCACATCCTGTACCCTACCTGCCCCGTCCCCCTACCCACCCTATCGCCCGCCC
>APFE031040847.1:2023-51105 GCA_000404065.3 Pinus taeda
AGGTGATGTAGATGACTTTAATTCACCTGTTGATATGGATGTTTCTTATGATTGTGAATTGAACTTGTCTACAGATTTTGAACCAACTTCCTTTAAAGAAGCTGCTTCTCATGATGAATGGAAAGAAGCAAAGCAAAAGGAGTATGATGCCCTCATAAAGAACGGCACTTGGAAGCTGGTTGATCCTCCATTTGGAACCAAACCAATTGGCTGCAAGTGGGTCTACAAGAACAAGTACAAAGCTGATGGCTCACTTGGCAAGCACAAAGCTAGGCTTGTGGCAAAAGGTTTTGCACAGAAGGAAGGGGTCGATTATGAGGAAACTTTTGCTCCCACAGCAAAATGGGCCACCATCCGGACACTCTTTGCACTGGCAACTCAGAACGGTTGGAAAGTCCATCAAATGGATGTAAAAACTGCCTTCTTGAATGGAGATCTAAAAGAAAATGTTTTAATGTCCCAGCCTGAAGGATTTGCTGTGAAAGGACATGAACATAAAGTATGCAAACTTGTGAAGTCCTTGTATGGCCTCAAACAAGCACCACGAGCCTGGTATGAAAAGCTAACTGAGCATCTTCTGAAACTCAACTTCAATCATTTTGATCTTGATGATGCAACTTCATTTGTCAAGAAAGTTGGCAAAACAGTTGTATATCTTGTGGTATATGTAGATGATCTTTTAATGACAGGGAACAATGAAAGCTAAATTGCATCCATAAAGAAAGAATTAGGAAAAAGTTTTGAAATGACTGATTTGGGCTATGTCCATTACTATCTTGGCATTGAAGTAACCCAACTTCCAAAGTCCGTATTTCTTTCTCAAAAGAAATACATTGGAGATCTGTTGAACAGGTTTGGCATGACAGAGTGCAATCCTCTTACTACTTCAATGGAACAAACTTAAAGCTCACATCTATTGAAGGAAAAGAATTTGAGGATGCAACAAAGTATAGACAACTTGTAGGAAGTCTCAACTACCTAACTACTACTAGACCAGACATTTCGTTTGCTGTTGGAATCCTCTCCAGGTTTATGCAAAAGCCTTGTGAGGGACATTGGTCTGCTGCGAAAAGAGTTCTAAGGTACTTGAAGGGAACTCAAGACCTTGGAATCAAGTATACACAGGTAGACGACTTCAGCTTGATTGGATACTCTGATTCAGACTTCGATGGAGACAAAGAAACTGGGGTATCTACTTCAAGATATGCTATGAGTCTTGGATCAGGAGCTGTCTCCTGGAGATCACGAAAATAATCAGTTCCAGCAGGTTCCACAATAGAAGCAGAATACGTGGCAATAGCTGAAGCAACAAAAGAAATTGTGTGGCTTAGGAAAATTCCTGAAGATTTGCAGGTAAAACAAGTATAATTAACTCCACTCATGATTGACAATACCTCTGCAATAAAGTTGGCCAAGAACCCAAAGTTCCATGATCGAATGAAGCACATCAATACCAAATATCATCTGATTCGACATCATGTTGAGGCCAAAACAATCCATCTTCGTCATTGTTCCACCAATGAGCAAATTGTCGACATCTTCACCAAAGCACCTGGAAGAGAAAAGCTTGAACAATTCAGAATGATGCTTGGACTCACCAACATCCCTTCAGATTAAGGGGGGGAATGTTGACACCTAATCATCGGAATTGGGTGAATAAATAAAATCAATGTAAATAAATAATAAGAGACATGAACAGTTATCGGGAGATGAAGTGAACAATCTCCCTCATGTATATAATAAAGACGAACCTGAAGGAATGAAATATACGAATCAATTTTGCTTTGAGGAGTTACTACCTAGTCTAACAAAAGCATTTAATTTTCTGGGCATAGGAAGTGGACCTTTCAGCGATTCGAACTTCAGTAGAAAGGCAGTTTTCTGGGCAGCGCATTGCATATTGGTGCAGCAGTTGGAGCAGTCATGGGATCAACTATTTTCTCACTTGGTTTTTTCATGCTTGTCCAGTGATATAGGCCCAGGTGCACCTTTCTATTACCATTTGTATTTTTCCCTCAAAACAACAATAAAATGGCTCAGCAGTTCCATATTTGTAGCATTTCTATGGGTGCTTAATGTGTATTTCATTTTTATAATTTGCTGCACAGATTATTTTCTTTATATCACTTGTATTCCTATTTAGGAACATTACATGTACATAAGCTATGTCCAAGAAAATATCTGCAAGAAACCACTTTCTAAGATAAAACTATGGAAATTCAAAGAACCAATGAAAGTTATTTGGAGAATGTGTTAAGAGTGGGTTGGTCTCTCCAAAGACTTTCCCTCACGCTTGATATTTGGATCCCAATAAGATTCTCCTCTACAAAACTTCAATCAAACATTAGTCCCATATAGATTTAGCAAATAAGCAATGATAGTAAAACTCTAGAAATTTATTGGAAAATAACTAGAGATTTTCACACCTAGAACATACTCTTAAATCAATTGCCAATGCCAGATAGCTTTACATTAACAAATCTACAAGAGCATATGGAAATAAAATAAATCAAAGCATGACCAAAAGAAATTATACCAATAGTGAGTCAATCAGCAGTTGACGCAGTCATCGGACCAGTCGTTTTCTCACCTGGGTTTGGTCATGCTTATCCACTGAGACAAGCCAGGTGCACCATTCTATTATCATTTGTATTTTTCTCTCAAAACAACAATAAAATGGCTCAGCAGTTCCATATTTGCAGCATTTCTATGGGTGTTTAATGTGTATTTCGTTTTTATAATTTGTTGCGCAGATTATTTGCTTTATATGACTTGTATTCCTATTTAGCAACATGACATGTACACAAACTATGTCCAAGCAAATATCTACAAGAAACCAATTTATAAGATAAAACCATGGAAATTCAAAGAACCAAGGAGAGTTCTTTGTGTTGAAGAAAGTGTAACTAGGTTTGGTCTTCATAATGACACATTCCAATGTAAATGATGTATACTGTATCTAGCAAAAATATTGTGAATTCGAGTCATGGGTTTCATGCTCAAAAAATGTATTTGTTTTAGTAGCTCTCATTATGAGCTCCAAGCTAGGTGATAGGTTTGTGTCATTGATGTAAATGTTTACAACTTTACACTTTAAGATGTACAATGTATGACCCCAAGATCAAGAGCAGAATCATGGTGCAAGACTCCTTCCAAGTCAAGATTAAAAGGCTAGCAATTAACCCATCCAAACGAATATGGAAGATGCAATGTATTTTCGGCATAAATATATATTTATATTGAGTGTTGATGTCGGCTATATGTCACATTCACGTCGACTTAGAGGCATGTTATGTCGGCCTAATGAGCAACCCTCATACGCTATAAATATAAGGCATCTCCTCATCTATTTGGATCATCATCACAAGATCAATTGGGTCTCACTCCATGCAAAGAAGTTTGTTCAAGAATGCGAAGTAAGGGAGCTGCAGAAGAAGTCTGTCCTCAATGGCAGAGAAGTCTGTCCATAGCAGCAGAAGTCTGTCACACGTGCGAGGGTAGGGCATCACTTAATCTTCCCTCATCATCAAGGAAACATCTCGGTCTTGGGTCTATCTTAAAAGAAGATTCATGGGAAGAAGAACGATTGCTAAAGCAAGGGTTTAGGAGGGCTAGAATAGCCCTAAACTCTCCACACGTGCAAAGGTACTGATCACCATTAGGGCTGTGTTACAGTCCCATGACATCTTCATGATTAGAGCTGATTTGAAGCCTAAAGGATTCGGCTGTATGCCTAGAATAAATCTACTAGCCTAGTGAAGCAAGGAGAAGGTTTCTAGACAAAGTGGATCACCCACACGTGGGAAGAAAAGTGTCATCTTCAGATCTGCTCTCGGGTTTCTAAACAGTCTTCTTGAAGAGAGCAGATCATCTTATTGAAAGCAAGCATTGAAGAGATCTACTAGGCTAGTGGATTATTTTGGACAAAGGAAACTTGGAAGGAGAAGAGGAAGGAAAAAGGCAGTCGGATCATCCACCCATGAGTGCAGATCTGATCCGTGGGACAGCAGGTCAAAGAATTGCAATAGCAAAATGATCTAGCCTTGATCTTGGAGTCACATTGGTAAGAAGGGTCTTGTATTGGTCTTGGAAATTTTGTCAAGTGAAGATATCATAAGAAGAATTACCGTGGGTTTTTCCTCTCAGATTTGGAGAGGTTTTTGCCCTGGCTGCTGCGTATATCTTGTGTTACTGTTCTTTTATTTATCATGCATGATAGTTGGTTGATGAAGTTAATAATCTCTAACATATAAAAGATCTTGTTTGAATAAATCTAAAGGCAAATTTACTTCACAAGCAGTTATCAGAACAGAGAAATCATTAACTTCTCAAGCTCTTGAATTTCTCAACATGGTATCAGAGGGTTGGTACAGATCAAGAAAGGGCTGATATAGAACATTTAGGGAGAGGCAAGGCAGTTGAATTTGAAGGCAAAGCAAGATTCAGAATTCAGATCCACATTCTGAAACTCCAAGATCTATCAAAGTGAGGGATCTAAAGGAAGTTATAAAGAATCCTCTTACTTCAGTTGAACAGCAGATCCTCAAGGATAAGGCAAGCAGATCTCAGGTTCCCTTGTAGTCAAGTGTAGTCAAGCTTCCCCAAGCTCCTTCAAGGCAGCCATCTAAAGTCAAGCTTCAAGGCTCATTACATCAAGTAAGTATCTTATTGATTTGAGCAAATCTAATCTTGAAAAGTATGTCTTTTGCAAGGATAGCAATAAGTTAGTTGGAGTTGCCAACTTCCTTTCCTGGAAGAAGAGGATTGATCTCACTTTGAAAGAAAAATAAGTTATTGATTATGTACAAAAGAAAATTGTTGCTCCTTCTGATAGTCAAGAACTAGCTAAGCATAACAAAAATGAAGTGAGAGCTCAAAAGGTTGTCAAAAAATCTATCAAGGACTCTCTGATTACTTATGTAGCCAAGCTTGAAACAGCCAAAGAGATCTATGACAAACTGATAGATTTATTCTCCGTCAACACCGCAGGAGAAGTGATCTCTCTGAGGAATGAATTATACAAAACGAATATCAGCAAAGAAGGTATAACTTCATATTTCATGAGGGTCTCTGAAATAAGAGATCAGTTGCAGGAACGAGGAGAAATCATGTCTGATCAAGAGATGACTATGATAGTGCTGAATGCATTACCTGAGGAGTGGGGAAACTTTACAACAAGCATATGGGCCAAGAAGGAGGCATCCTAAGTCAATGATCTATGGGCAATATGCAAAGTGGAAGAAGCCCAATTAAAGGCCAAGGAAGATATTGCAGTTGGATCCAAAGAGCAAGCATTTGCTGCCAAGTTTAAAAGAAAAGGAAAGTTCAGAAATTTTGAGAGATCTAGTCACCAGCAACATCCCAAGAAAGACATGTCAAATATTCAATGCTTTGAATGTCACGAATACGGACACTACCGAAGAGATTGTCCCAAGTGAAAGAAGAATGGCAAGAGGAAATATGAAGCAACTCATGTCGCTCAGCAAACAAAAGACAATGAAAAGAAGCCGAAGAAGGAGGAGCCTGAGGATCTTTACTATGATTAAAAGATCACCTCCTGTTTTCTTTCATAGGTCTTCGTTAGCATAGCATGTTGTGATTCATGAACATTCTTATGTGTTTTTTAACTCTTTTAGAGAATGAACTGATTATGGATTTGGTAACATCCATGGATGAACTATTGATGAATGAGGATATGTTGAATCCTCTGGAAATACTGTTAATGGTTATGGTTAATGTACATTGTATTTCTTTATGTAAGGATTCTAGGTAGAAATGAAATTGTTATGTGTAGGAAATTCTAAGATGAGAACATCTTGGTTCTCTTAATCTTTGAAGAATTTCTACAAGTAAATATCCTCTGTAAAGAATCCAAGCAATGGTACTTATCAACTACATTGCAGGTCAAAGATCCCTCAAGAAGTCTGTGCAAGAATCATGATATGATTCAAGACAAAGGAGGTATGTATATTTTGTTTGATATTATAATATTATGTCACATGGTTGTAGGTAGCATGGATCAAGCATGATCAAGAGAAGAAAGGATCTCCTCCTCTAAAAGGTTTAAAGATGAAATCAACATAATATGTTCTCATATGGAGTATGAGGTAGTTGACTACAATTAAGAAACTTTGATTGGAGGCCCCTGGGAATGAAAGGTGTAAGGATGATAGAGATCATGAGATATGCAACCATGATAGAAGCAGTCAACATCCAGAGAAGATTTGACGAGGAAATCTCCCAGAAAGATATGCAGACTTGGATAGAAATCTGAAAAGTTGAAAACCCCTGACTACAGATATCTACGGGGATGTGTCAACATGTACGCAGGATGTTGATATCTACAATGAGATGTCAATAGAAAAAGGTCATCACCAAAAAAAAGGTAATATCATATATGTGATTTATTTTTGGTTTCTGACTTTTTGGATAAGTCTGGGTATGTATGCAGGGCCTTGGTAAGAAGAGTTGTGAAGGATGTCACAACTATGTACCTCGAGATATAGAGGAATCAGCGCTAAAGGAAAGGTGGAGCTAGATGGCCCTATGAAGGAAGCCCCAGATGCAGATCCAAGGAGGATGCTTTCCAGGAAAGAAGGAATGACATGATGAAGGAAAGTGATGCATTGCTGAACCCTACATATGAAGAAATTGATGACATCAATATGTTATATCATCAGTCAACTAGAAGACCCTATAAAGCATTGACGATAGAGTCCCTGTTTAAGAGCGAGCTCTAGAAGATTCTTATGAGTAAAGGAACATGAGTAAGTTTCTGAGCAAAGGGAAACTTGGAGCTCATCCCTGGTTAAGAGGGAGAGTTAGACACGACATTCTTGTCTTCAGTTTGGAAGAAAGAATGGAGGATTGTGGAATCATTTGGCATCCGACACTCTTTGAGGATGTGGTAGGGCATCCAAGATAAGAGTGGGCAAGAAGACCGATATTCTTGAGCGCTGGGAACCCAAGATGAGAATAGTCCTAGTAGGGCATACTCGAATAACACCCCGGTGGGTATGACCCTAAGAGGACAATGATGATGTGTGTCTATCAGTCATTGGTCTCGCCAACAATGTGCTCTGATCTAAGAGAGAGATGGAGTTGTTAGTCAAGGCCTTGCTATGTGAAAACAATGTTGGTTGAAATGATGCTATAACAGATGGATTGCAAATCCGATCTTCTTATGAGAATTCTTCTGTGAACTTGAAAAATTGTCCAATGACCATGTATGAATGAATACCTCCCTAGTTAAGAGGGAGTGTTAAAGAAAGTGTAACTAGGTTTGGTATTCATAATGACACATTCCAATGTAAATGATGTATATTGTATCTAGCAAAAATATTGTGAATTTGAGTCATGGGTTTCATGCTCAAAAAAAGTATTTGTTTTAGTAGCTCTTATTATGAGCTCCAGGCTAGGTGATAGGTTTGTGTCATTGATGTAAATATTTACACTTAAAGATGTACGATGTATGACTCCAAGATCAAGGGCAGATTCATGGTGCAAGACTCCTTCCAAGTCAAGATCAAAAGGCTAGCAATTAACCCCTCCAAACGAATATGGAAGATGTAATGTATTTTCGCATAAATATATATTTATATTGGAGTGTTCACGTCGGCTTAGAGGCATGTTATGTCGGCCTATATGAACAGTCATCATATGGTATAAATATAAGGCCTCTCCTCATCTATTTGGATCATCGTCACAAGATCAATTGGGTCTCACTCCATGCGAAGAAGTATGTTCAAGAGTGCAAAGTAAGGGAGCAGTAGAAGAACTCTATCCTCAACGACAGAGAAGCCTATCCATAGCAACAGAAATTTGTCACATGTGTGAGGGTAGGGAATCACTTAATCTGCCCTCATCATCAAGAAAACATCTTGGTCTTGGGTCTATCTTAAAGGCAGATTCATGGGAAAAAGAACGATTGTTGAAGCAAGGGTTTAGGAGGGCTAGAAGATCCCTAAACCCTCCACACGTGCAAAGGTACTGATCACCATTAGGGTCGTGTTACAGTCCCATGACATCTTCATGATTAGAGTTGATTTGAGGCCTAAAGGATTCAGTTGTATGCCTAGAAGAAATCTACTAGCCTAGCGAAGCAAGGATAAGGTTTCTAGACCAAGTGGATCACCCACACGTGGAAAGAAAAGTGTCATCTTCAGATCTGTTGCTAGGCTTTTATAAACAGTCTTCTTGAAGAGAGCAGATCATCTTGTTGAAAGAAAGCGTTGAAGAGATCTATTAGGCTAGTGGATTATTTTGGACAAAGGAGACTTGGAAGGAGAAGAAGAAGGAAGAAGGTAGTCAGATCATCCATCCATGAGTGCAGATCTGATCCATGGGATAGCAAGTCAAAGAATTGCAGTAGCAAAATGATCTAGCCTTGATATTGGAGTCACATTGGTAGAAGGGTCTTGTATTGGTCTTGGAAATTTTGTCAAGTGAATATATCATAAGAAGAATTGTCGTGGATTTTTCCTCTCAGATTTGGAGAGTTTTTTACCCTGGTTGTTGCCTATTCCTGTGTTACTGTTCTTTTATTTATCATGCATGATAGCCAGTTGATGAAATTAATAATCTCTAACATATAAAAGATCTTGTTTGAATAAATCTAAAGGCAAATTTACTTCACAAGTAGTTATCAAAATAGAGAAATCATTAACTTCTCAAGCCCTTGGATTTCTCAACACTTTGGAGAATGTGTCAAGAGTGGGTTGATCTCTCCAAAGACTTCCCCTCACGCTTGATATTTGAATCCCAACAAGATTTTCCTCTACAAAACTTCAATCAAACATTAGTCCTGTATAGATTTAGCAAAAAAGCAATGATAAGATAACTCTAGAAATTTATTGGAAAATAACTAGAGATTTCCACACGTAGAGCATACTCTTAAATCAATTGCCAATGCAAAATAGCTTTACATTAACAAATCTACAAGAGTGTATGGAAATAAAATAAATCAAAGCATAAAAAAAAGAAAGTATACCAATAGTGAGTCAATCATCATACTCCAAAAGAAGAACAACTCATGAATGAACCCTAAAGCCTTTTATTGCAATTGAAAACAAGTGTACATAAGAGCAGAGTTTTCCCAAGCACAATAGCTCGTAACATCATACAGTATGAGAGCCCATGACTCTATTATATAGAGAGTTAGGAGCAAATCCAAATGAAGAAGGACAATGACAAATGACATCGGATCCAATCCCAAGGTAGAGAGATTAAAAAAATGGCATGAGGTGACAATCCTAAAGAGAAATTCGAATTTGTTGAATGGAGCTCCAATGCCAAGTGTAAAAATCGAATTTTAGCAAGTGGACATCATTTTCTTCTTCCCTTATGTGCCAAATTCGAATTTTATGATGGAATGACAAGTGTAGATGGGTGATAACCCATGTGAGGACATTTCCCACAAAAATCTCCACCAAATATTCTCCCAAATCCTCCCAAATGTGCATTAACTTCACAAATTCGAATTTCCAAGTAAGCAACTTTTTCATTTAATGTTAGAAATTTGATTTTATTTGAACACATGTCCTTTCCTTGATTTTAGGAGTCCACATCACCTTGGGACTTCACTTTAACTCCTCCATGAATTTTCCACCTCATTTCCACAACATTTAGCATGTGTAGATATTTATTTTTCTCCATTTATTTAATTTTTGGCTTAATTAATTGTCATACTTCCCACTAAACTTAAGAAAAGTGGGTTTTGAGGGTTCAAAACACATTTTTAACCCGTCAAAGTGTGTCATAGTAAAAATTTGAGGGTGAGAGGTGCAAATTTTATTACTCATACCCCATGCAACTTCTCTAGACATCACTTGTTACACTACAAATACAATTTTATTAGCAATTTCTGCAGTGTAGAAAATCTAAAAAATTAAAAAATGACTACCTAAACCTAACCAAATTCCACGAAATTTTTTTGTGTGATCTAGTATGGTGACATACTGTAATGTCCCAAATGAGGAAAATTTGGAACAAACCCTTTTAAATCAAATTATCCAGCACTTTAACAGGAAATGTCATGAAAACCCAAACCCCAGAAATTTCACTAAAACCATAAACCCACATATTACATAAGAATCTCATTAAAGATCGAAGGCATAGGGCACCATGTTTTTTATGGTGTCTTATGATTATCCATGCTTAATGTTAGCCCGTAAACCAACAAGAAATAAAATATGAAAAACAAAAAAAATTAACTTAAATGCAATCTAATCTATCATGAGAAACATCATATGCAGTTAGTTCTAATGCAAAAATCATCATGCAATGCATCCTACCCTAACATGCATATGATGAAGCTATTATTAAGTGTAATCATAAAGCCAGTGCAACCAACATATCATCATGTCAATATAAATATGCCTGCCTACATGATTACTCATGCAGCAAATCCCAAAGCGAATGCAAATCCAAACACATGGAGGATGTTGTGGGCGGGAGGTGGGAAAATATGATGCCCACACATGGATGATTGTGCGAGAAGAGGTAAGGAAATGATGTAATTTGGCCCATGAGATCTTCTCTTGCAACCAAAATATAGAGATGTCAACAACCAAGCTCATAAACTTTTGATGCATGGGAACCTCAGGTATATCACTTCCACCATTGTCGTTATTATTTACGTCATGGCTTATGGCCTTCATTGGGTTATGATTAGTAGGAAAGGGAGGCCAACAAGATGGAGAAACACAGGTAGGTTGCGCTTGATGATTACACTAGAGAAGGGGGACTATGGAATGATCAAAACCCTGAGGGTGCATCCAAGGAGAAAAGGTGTAATCAATGAAGGGCTTCTCCTTGATACTATACTCGGGAGGGGAAAAGGGCTCACAGTTACTTGAGATTATATGACTAGGTGTGAGGGAAACACTTGATGAAGACTCAAGATGATGACTAATAGGAAAAAGGGAGAACTAAATATTGTATTCAGTGGGTTGTGATTTTCCAAAGTCATAACCTAAAGGCTCAAGTGATTTGAACATAGAATCATACTCAAGCGAAGTGGGAGCCCTATCAATGTCCTTAGTACCAAAGATTAAGTCTCTTCTAAAAGGAAAATTGATCACTTCCAACTGCTCCTCTTTATGCAAAAGAAAATGAAGATTCTCCTCCCCAAGGGTATCAATGGGTATGTCATCATAAGTAGTGCTTGAGGGGAAAGAAAGATTAATCCCATTCTCATCCTCCTTGTCGGTGTCGTAAATGGGAGCACAATCAAATTTAGGACCAACAATTTCCCATTTCTCCTTTTCAATGTGGAAATAATCTCCAATTTCATATTCTAAGGGGCTACTGCGATCATCTCTCTCAAGGTTTGAAAAGGGGTTTCATCAAGAGTAATATCCTTGAGAAAGGTAAGGTTGGTCTCAATTTCTCTTTCCATAAATTCACCCTTCCCAGCACATGTGTCCTCAAAATCATCATTTTCGTTATGTGGGCCCAAGGAGGACTCATCTTCTTGCTCATTACCTAGATTCTTAGTGTCTTGATGATGCTCGATGAAGACTTCCTCTTGGATACTTAATGCAGGGTGTACTTGAAAATGCTTAAGAAAGCCATCTCTTCAATAGATGAGATGCTTCTAGGCTCATGATCATGCAGCCATGAGTTATGACCGCCAAGAGATCCCATGAAAAATAACATAAGTACATCTTGGTGGACAACCTTCTCTTCTAAAGCATGTGCATTAAATCTTTCTACGTGGTCAATTGTGGAGAGTGGATCACCATCAAATATGGGCATCCCACGTAGCATCCTTCCTGCGACATGATTAGGATGTCCAGGGATGCTAGCAATGTTCAAAGCGGGAAATTTACGAAAGAATGACAACCTATTTGATGTATACATGAAACATATGTAGGAGTCGCCAGGGTGAAATTAAAGATGCCTAGAAAAATGCTTGCTTCACCCTACAAGCATCGACCTTAAATTTCAATGAAGAACTAGGGCTTCGTTCTTCCAATGGAGTGTTCAATAATGATATGTCAATTTGTTGTATGGGGAACAAGACACACGTTTCGTCTCCCCGACAATGACGCCAAATATGTTACCACTCAAACCAGCAGGGGACCTAAAGGGGTCCTAAGAGGGCAACTGCTAGGTTCAGGGCAATGGTGCAAGTTTAGCCCACTATCACCACAGCTGAGTCTCCCTGCTCTTTCCGGACTTTTACCGATGGGAGGAGTCTCGGTAGTGTAGTGATCACTTGTAAAGTATATGCCAATGAATAGGTGTAAGGTGACCCTAGAAACCCTTTCCTGAGGATGAAGTGAAAAATGGAACTTGCTTGCTCTTTAAGCAAGGGACTTGGTCTTCCAAGGGTAAAGGGTGAGGATTGGAGGGTTGAGGGAGAAGGAATAGGCTTACAAACGAAGTTCTCAATCCCATAATCCTTGGGAAACTTGGATTCCCAAATGGTCCTTGACAAACGATCTTTATTGAGAAGTGGGACCACACAGGGCCAAGTGGACCCAACCCACGTTCGGGGATGGAATGCAGCAACCAATGATGTTCATATCCTAGACAAGGTGAAGGGAAAGGACCGAATAAGAATATATACTTCAAAATGTTGAATTGATCATGTTGAGGTCTAGCCTTGGGGATGCCTAGGAAAAATTTGATCCTAAAGCTAGGGCTTGGGATTCCCGAAGATTCCACCGTTAGAATTACCTCAAATTTGGAGTGGAGGGAGGGGACCTAAGTTGCACGAAACGGGGAAAAGGGGAACGAGTTTCCGAAACGGGCACGAGTATGAAACATGACCCCCCCAAATTTTGGAAATGAGGAAATGCAATATATATATATATATATATAATATATATATATATTATATATATATATATTAGGACATTTAAGAAATATGTGCAATCATAAAGCATATAAGATACATTCTAATTTATTACATTATGATTAAATTGTCAATTGTCATTACATAAACTATAAGTCTCTAAATTTACATCGCATTTACTCATGAATGATCACATAATGAAAATAGCAATATCCAAAATCAGCGATGAGAAATTTCTAATTTCTTGTCTTGTGCTTGATTGGGAGTCTCCTCCTACATAGTTGAACGACCTTAGTGCTCTTGATTAAATACAAGTTGGATACCCTAGTACCCTACGTGCTCTTGATTATTGGGAGTCTCCCTTGCATAGAGGGCTTGGTTCTCTTGATTAAATACAAGTTCCATACCCTAGTACATGACAAAATCCAATGGAAACATTGCAATGCACTCAACCCTGAAATCCTGAAAAACAGATAAGTCTGTTGGATTTTGAGTGAGATATAAAATTCTACTTTCTCCATATGAAATCCAATGAGGGCGAAACCACTCTCAAACATCCTGAGTCATTTCATGGTAATGTTAAAAATTTAAGTAAAAGGATGAATAAAGGAGAATGCCACTTTTACTTTAAGAATTTAACATTACCATAAACTGCATATCAACACTAGGGCCATAGGCTTGAACATTAGGCTGCCCCACTCAAAAAAATCTTCTTTTTTATAATTTGAGAGGCATCTAGAAGCATCCAGAAGATATTTTCATCGCCTAATAAAAAATTAGAAGCGAAAAAAATAAAAATAAAAAATACAAGTCAAGTTAGAAGAGGAAACTCTGTTGTACGGCCTGGCAACTTGTTTCCGGCCATACTGGTCACCTTTCCTACTCGAGAAACAGGCCAGTATGGTTGGAAACGAGTTTCCAGGCCGTACGGTATGAGTTTCCTCATTTCCGTTTTGTTTCCGATCGAAAACGGACCCTTCTCCAACATTTCCTGCAACATAGGAGGAGACCCACCAACACAGTAGCCTGTAGGAGATCGAAGTTTTTCCCTGGGTCAATTCCTAGGAAATTGATGCCCTAGGTGACCTTTGAGGGCTAGACCCTGGAAAAAGTGATAAAAGGTGAAAAAGGTGAAGGGGATGACCACCTTTTTTTAGGGATCAATTCTTAATTCACTTGGGGATATGGAATCAAGGATGATGATGAGTAAGAACTTGGTTTCTTGATCAAGGAGGCCCGGAAAGCCAGCTTCATCCAATGTTGAGAGAAAGAAAAGAAAAGTGACCTTCAAGCATTTATACTTCAAATAAAATGATGCAATCTTATCGAGAAATATAATCTCTAGCACATTTCATTCATATAACATTGGCCCATACATTAAATTAGCAAAAACATGCTCAATTCCACATTTCAATCATGCAACAACTAGCCCTAATTTTAGTAGTATGCAGCAACAAGAATAATAACATCAAAATTTACTTACAACATTATATAGTATATCCAAACAGCATTTCGTTTACAAGACAAAGCTTTAAGACAAGATAAATAGCCCAAATCCATATGTCAAAATTCATCCATCTCCAAAAAATACCCTCCAAGGAAAAATGTGAAGTTCTCTATGATTAGAGAGATCCCCAAATCAAGTGATGATCCAAATGAATGTATCTAACATTAACATATAGCCTCCTAAGGAGTCTGAATTAGCTTATGGGCCTACATTAGCCCCTGATGAGAAAATAATGTGCAAATAAAACCCTTATTGGTGACAAGCCCCACCAAACCAACTCACAAGTGTAAAAATAAGCCTCAAAATGTGCCAAATAATAATATGTACATGTCATAAGGCCCTCCAAAGGCTCAATAATATCTTGAAGTGCCTTATTGAGGAATAAATTTCTCGGAATATGATGGACAAAGGGGTGGCCCCTTGTTCTCCAAGTAATAGATATGTGGTGCTCCCAGTGGGGCTGAGGGTACATAAATGACCCCATGGGTCTTCATATGAATCAGAGATGCCTGTAGATCCTCTGCAAGGGTCCATGTGGTGGAATGAATGTTTCCATGACATTGTACAAGTCCTGGGACACCTATCAAGAGTATGGGGCTCCCATGGGGGCCCGCTGGGCATAATGTACCAAGCATATCACCATCATCCCAAAAGTGGATCGCTAGTAGTCTCTAAGCATCCATGAAGATCTTTGGAGTGTTGTATGCTGCTGTGGAGGCCCATGACTCTCTATGCACACCCTACATGTGCCAATGTAGAGCTTTGGGGGTTAGGATCCCATATAGGGAAACCAAACCCAAATGGAAACCACCTGCAATCTTGCATAAAATCCAATGCTTCCCCTAGGCTTCCAGAACAACCAGTCATTAAAATAATCGAATAAGAGAGCTTACAAATCATAGATAACAAAGTGGGCACTTCATAATGGCATGCCCATTCGTAGTGGGCTTTGGCATGTGCTAGTGTCTCCAAGCTCCAAAGGGGATTAACCAAGTACCTTATTATGTGGTTTCAGCCCTTAAAGGGGATAGTATATCCAAGGTACATCCCTCTAATGGGGGTGGCTAGTGATAAATAAGTGGAATGGAATAGGGAATGAGAGGGGCAATCTTGGGCCACATATTGGGGCATAGGGAGAGCTAGATAAGGGGAAGCCTGCACCTGGGTATGTAATGTGTAGAACGGAGCAATCATGGTACATGAGATGCCATGGCCTTGATTTTTCCACCTTTCTTTATATGCCTTTTTCCTTTTATGAATCTTCTTTGATTAACTACTCAAGGCTCAGAGGACAAGAGCATGATGTATAATATAGTGTAGTGATTACCTCTTTTAGGTAGTGCGATTCATTTCCCTCCAAGGGTTAGGATAATCATGGGTTCCTGAATGATAAAGCAGGATCATCTAGGGCCCATGGAACTAGGGTGATGGCCATGGGTTGGGGTAGATCTCATGCATTGGCTTTTGCCCATGTGCTAATTATTTTGTCCCGACCATCTTTTGCATTTTGTGGTACAATTTCCTGTTAAATGTGGCCAATTATGCTTGTTTCTTTTTCTTTTAATTGCTTCAACCTCCGAGGCATCATTCCAGGCCTGACCCAAGGTGGGGGCAAGGGGATAGGGAGGTTAGTCCTATGTGGATCCAAAATGGAAATGTTAACCCATATGGGAGAAATGATGAATGGAGAATAGTGAATGGAAAGGGAGTAATATATGCGGGTAAACGAGCAGGACCACGCACCCAAAGTCGGGGTTTCCCAAGTAGTACCACCCTAGAACCAAATGGTCAATAAAAGAGATTCCACAGGACTAAGATCCAAGAGTAACAACCAAAAGAGATCAAGGGGACAAGAGCACAAACTAAGCCCACCCTTTCCACCAAATCTCCCCATCAATCCATACCTAGAAGTATCCATGATAAGTAAACCCAATACTCAATTACGAAATGACAAGACTTACCTTTAGATTCAGGAGGCACCTTCAAATATACGATCAATACAGGTGGGTGAGGGACCACATGGTTGGCTCAGGTGGCAGAGAAATGGCACAACAAGCTAGTAGGAGGCTGCAAAGTGTTGTCGACTGCCAATTAAGACAAATCATGGAGAAACATTTCTCCTAGGGATATCACCCACGAAGTGGTGGATAACATCTGGCTCCAACTGGGACGTGATCTCTCGAAGAAGTGGATGAGGTTGCTCGAACGGGAGGTCATGATAACTCCAACAATCTCTTGGTCACCATAGACCTGTTATCTGCACATGTCAAAGATCAAAGCCATGGGGCACCATGTTTTGTATGGTTTCTTATGATCACGCATGCTTAATGTTAGCCCATAAACCAACAAGAAATAAAATATGCAATTTTTTTTTAACCTAAATGCAATCTAATCTATCATGAGACACATCATATGCGATTAGTTCTAATGTAAAAATCATCATGTAATGCATCCTACCCTAACATGCATATGATGAAGCTATTATTAAGTGTAATCATAAAGTCAATGCAACCAACATATCATCAAGTCAATACAAATATGCTTGCCTATATGATTACTCATGTAGAAAATCCTAAAGCGAATGCAAATACAAACACATGGAGGATGTTGTGGGCGAGAGGTGGGAAAATATGATGCCCACACATGGATGATTGTGCGAGAAGAGGTAAGGAAATGATGTAATCTGGTCCATGAGATCTTCTCTTGCAACCAAAATATAGAGATGTCAACAACCAAGCTCATAAACTTTTGATGGATGCCAACCTCAGGCATATCACTTCCACCATCATTGTTATTATTTACGTCATGGCTTATGGACTTCATTAGGTTATGATTAGTAGGAAAGGGAGGCCGACGAGATGGAGAAACACAAGTAGGTTGCACATGTTGATTACACTAGAGAAGGGGGACTATGGAATGATCAAAACCCTGAGGATGCGTCCAAGGAGAAGAAGTGTAATCAATGAAGGGCTTCTCCTTGATACTATACTCGGGAGGGTAAAAGGGCTCACAATTACTTGAGATTATATGACCAAGGGCAAGGGAATCACTTGATGAAGACTCGAGATGATGACTAATAGGAAATAGGGAGAACGAAATATTGTATTCAACGGGTTGTGCTTTTCCAAAGTCATAATCTAAAGGCTCAAGAGATTTGAACGTAGAATCATACTCAAGATAAGTGAGAGCCCTGTCAATGTCCTTAGTACCAAAGATTAAGTCTCTTCTAAAAGGAAAATTGATCACTTCCAACTGCACCTCTTTATGCAAAGGAAAATGAAGATTCTCCTTCCCATGGGTATCAATGGGTATGTCATCATAAGTAGTGCCCGAGGGGAAAGGAAGATCAATCTCATCCTCATCCTCCTTGTCGGTGTCGTAAATGGGAGCACAATCAAATTGAGGACCAACAATTTCCCGTTTCTCCTTTTCAATGTGGAAATAATCTTCAATGTCATATTCCAAGGGGCTAATAGGATCATCTCTCTCAAGGTTTGCAAAAGGGGTTTCATCAGGAGTCATATCCTTGAGAAAGGTAAGGTTGGTCTAAATTTCTCTTTCCATAAATTCACCCTTCCCATCACATGTGTCCTCAAAATCATCATTTTCATTATGTGGACCCAAGGAGGACTCATCTTCTTGCTCATTACCTAGATTCCTAGTGTCTTGATGATGCTCGATGAAGGCTTCCTCTTGGATGCTTAATGCAGGGTGTACTTGAAAATGTCTAAGAAATCCATCAACGAACTCTTCAATAGATGAGATGCTTCTAGGCTCATATTCATGTAGCCATGAATTATGACCACCGAGAAATCCCATGAATGATAACAGAAGGACATCTTGGTGGATAACCTTCTCTTTTGAAGCATGTGCATTAAATCCTTCTACGTGGTCAATTGTAGAGAGTGTTGTTAGGAGCTTGTTTGGGTTAGTTTTGGAGAAGGTCGCAGCTACAACAAGTTGTTGTGCTAGGCCGCATGCCTTAGCAAGCAATTTGGGGTGTCTTTAGGGCAGTGTCAAGGAGAACAAAGCCTAGAAGGTACAGCGTGGCATGGGAGTTGCCTCTCCAAGGCAAGCTACAACCCTTGAGGAGTTATCTTGCTAACTGCATGGAGGATTAAGGGCTACATGGTATGCCCTAACCAGAATTGCAGTGGACAGCAAGTGGAGACAAAGGACAACAGTATTTTGAGGAGGTTTGTCGGTCAAAGGTGTTGACTAGATTTGGATCAGGATAAGGCAGCTATGGGAGTCAAGGAGAGGGGGCAGATCTGTTGATCAGATGCCCTAGTGACAGATCCCACAGAGATAGTGCAGCGTGGTGAACAACAACGTACTTAAAGGTGTATTGGGTCATGGGTTGACTCTTGCAAGGATCTATTTGATGTGCCAATTGTAGCAGCCCTTAGGAGTTGTTTGGCGGATCCCACGTGGACTGTTGGGAGGCCTACCAAGTAGTCACATTAGATCAAGAGGCAAGAGGACAGCAGCAAGGTATGTTGCAGATCGACTCTACGATGGATTGATGGTGACCTAGGTGAGGACACATGTCAGATTGGTGGAGTCTATGGGCAGCCATGTGTAAGGGTCTCCCAGGTGTGAGGATGCCCTAACTAGAAGCAGATGCTACAACATGAATTTGGTCTCTCGAGGATTGTTGGAGGGCAGTGTGAGAGAAGACCAAGTGTGGACAAGATTGGACACTTATGGTCTGTCGGAGGAGAGCTTGTTAGTGTCCATGTTGAAGCCAAAGTGTAGCACCTTGATGGAAAAAGGTGACTGCTAGCCTGGCAGTTGTTGATAAGCTCAAGGGTCTGATCAACCAGGAGCAAGATTGTGTAGCCCGAGGCGTGCATGTGGAGAAGAACTTTTACAGTAGATGAAGGGCAGTCCTCTTAGCCCATGTTCACTGTAGGAGACGGACATCTTGCAGTGATAGGTGGCAGCCCTATGTTGGTCTTCATCGTTGGAGCACAGGAAGACCATATTGGGCTGAAGTCCCAAAGTAGCTGAGGAGCAGCAGTGGGCAGATTGAGAGTTGTTCACAATTGGAGCCGTGAACAACTCGACAGGAGTCTCGATGAGTTGTGCCCTTGATGGATGAAGGGACAACTAGAGAAAAGATTGGATAGCCGAGATTCAGTGGCCAGATGGACTTGGAGCATTGATAGAGGCAGGAGTTGTAGATCGGGAGCCAAAGGACTAGGAAGGTACAGGGTACGATCGAGAGGAGTTGTTAGATGCTACAAATAGATGGTCAGAGTATCTTGTCTTGTACTAGTGGATGTATGAGGGCCATTATCCCCGGTACAGGAGCCCTAGAATGTTGTATTATATGTTTTTAATATAACAAAGTTGGGTGTAAAAATTAAGAAGTTGTTTATGTTCTGTGCATATGTGATTTATTGCTTTATATTTCCGCTATGCAAAGTAGTTTATGGTTGAGATTCTTGGTTTGGTAGTGTCAATGATTTTAAGACTCTAACCTAGACCCAAGGTCGTGGAAATTCAACATGGTATCAGAGCATATCTGAGCTACTTTGGAGGACATTGAATCAAAGTGTGCACAACGAAGCAACTCAGAGGGAGTTGTGGGTGTCTAGATCATGGAGCAAAGGGTTCAGCTGAAGACATGGAGATGTGGTCTTGACTGGCTTGGTAGTGAGATTGGCTGGGAGTTCTAGTGGATTGGTGGTGAGCCTGGTGAACAACAGTTTGTTGTAGGGAAGATTGTGATCATGGACTTATGTTGACGTGCCATGCATGGTTGAGACAGCTCGAGGGTTTCTTTGGCATGGACAAGATCAAGTTGATCGAAATGGCTTCATGTGATGGACTAGATATTGGCAGGCTAGAGTCTTCATCGAATCATGGTGTTTCATATCCGAGATTGGCGGGATTTGCACGAGTGGTATTTGATCCAGGAGGACGAGTGCTTGCAGATCTGGGCCAATGGAGATCGTATATACTCAGAGAGAGTCTAGCCTCAAAGGGAGCATCCCTATGGAGGATCGAGATCTTCAGGTTCAGATATGATAAGGAAAAGGCACTACCGAGGCTATCTGATTCATCTATAGGGTATGCTGCAGTGATGGATGCCAGGTGGGCTAGTGTCGTCGCCGGATTACTTCCTAGTCTTGGAAGTACCTCCTTCGCTAAGAGGGAGTGTTTATTTTTTGTAGCTTGGGAGGTACTCCAAGCCCTAGCATTCGAGGGTTGGAGGTCAAGGTGCCACAAATAGTCTTGTGGGCTTGAGGACTAAGCTTGGGAGTTTTGGCACCCATTGTGTTTTGGGACAAAACCATGATGATTTCACGGAACGTGATGGATGAGGATGATAGTACTCAGAAAGACGATTCCAACGCTTTGGAAATCATCTAAATTCGATTTGTCGTTTGGGAGAAAATGAATTTTGAATTTGAGATGGTAATTATGGATTTTTCCCTCTGATTAAGACTCTAACCTAGACCCAAGGTCGTGGAAACTCAACATGGTATCAGAGCATATATAAGCTACTTTGGAGGACATTGAATCAGAGTGTGCACAACAAAGCAATTCAGAGGGAGTTGTGGATGTCTAGATCATGGAGCAAAGGGTTCAGCTGAAGACATGGAGATGTGGTTTTGACTGGCTTGGCAGTGAGATTGGCTAAGAGTTCTAGTGGATTGGTGGTGACCCTAGTGAAAACCAGTTTGTTGTAGGGAAGATTGTTGATCATGGACTTGTGTTGATGTGCCATGGATGGTTGGGACAGCTTGAGGGTTTCTTTGGCATGGACGAGATCAAGTTGATCAAGATGGCTTCATGTGATGGACTAGATATTGGCAGGATAGAGTCTTCATCAGATCGTGGTGTTGCATATCCAAGATTGGTGGGATTTGCACGAGTGGTATTTGATCCAGGGGGACGAGTGCTTGCAAATTTGGGCCAGTGGAGATCGTATATGTTAGCCCTGCTATGCAGCGCTAACTTTCTAATGTCAGAGAAAAGCTCGGTCTAATTGGTTGTGTCTTCAAAGGGGCCCCTCATGGATCATTTTCCCTTTTCCTTTTACCCCTCTTTCTTTCCACCACCTTCGTTCCCCTATTTTTCTTCTAAAACCTGACAGAGTAACCCCCTTTGGCCTTAGCCCCAAGCGCCAAATCCCAAACCCACCATGAAACCTTACCCATACACCCTCGCGCGCTCGTCAAACCTCTCATCGCTTTATCGCCGTTGATCTTCCCCGGCGATCCAACGGCTCCTGTCGCACCCGATAAAGGCGGCTTGCTCTACCACTCCCCATCGTCATATCATCTCCGCCAAGATCTGACGGTCTTCACTTTCATCGCACCAGCAATTTGATCGAGCGATAGCGCACGATGAGAGCGGTTTTTCTCTCTCATCCGCCGCTACGTGTCGATCACTGAGTGGAATCAATGGACCCCAAGTATTTACCGCTTAGTGCCCAAAAGCGGTGTGATGAAAACCTTTACCGCCCGACCAAACTGCCCCACCTATTAAACGTCCGTGCAGCTCCATAGCCCGATGACCATCCGATCTCTCTGCCAAAGATCTAATGGCCCTGACTCACCCTGCTCCCACCTCGGCCGATAGCCTCTGTCGAGCCATCTCCGTCGTCATTTCCCCGATTCGACAGCCATTCTTCTCGCTCATCCAAATCATTCACCTACCCATGCATTCCACGTTCTCGACCATTCTGTTTTCCTGAAGGAGATGACCAGCTCCACCATCATCAGTCACAGTCAGACCCCCAACAACCATATTTAACAGAAAGCATGGCCGAAAGGAGAAAAAGACAAGCACGACTCTGTAACTGAATTTATCAGTCATGGACTCCACTAGTACGAGCACTTCAACTACCTAAAGGACATCATAGCACCTGAACAAATTGGATTCACCCACTGAAGCAAGCAAACACGTTCAGAGACTCCATCAGGCAGTTAAATGTAGTTGGTGGTCAATTATGACCCCTCCATACCTAAACGGCCAAGTGCCCTAGTATTGTAAACTTATAAATATCCAGAAGTAAGATGTAATCAAGGTTGGAATTTGATGTAAGGTTCAACTTCTGGAGACTGTAGATATTTTGTCACTTGCAGCATCTCATCTTCATTTTCAACTAATACAAGCTTCTTTTGTTGTTCACTACTCACTGTCCATTTTCCCCTGATTCTAAGCTTGTGCCTGATATGTTGTGATTCTTGATCTTTTGATGTTTAACACTAGATAACTGTCATCTTATCTTTGTGTTAGAATGTTGATTGCATCATTGAATAGGTTAATCAGGTTTCTTTCTATCTAATGCAGGAGAGTTGTCATCTTGTCTTTGCATTAATAGATTAAATTTACAGGTTTCTTTACTAGTTGCAGTCGGTCATCACATGGTCTTGTGTATCTGCTGGTGTGGTTAGTATTCTCCATATTCACCTTATATCTAAATTGTGAGCATTGGTGGTATAAAGCCTTGTAGTTTAAGGGTGTTCATGCATGTCTGGAGTGAAACAAAGTAGAAGTGGTTATTTGACTTGAACCAAACCATCATTCCTTCCATTAAACTTGTAACAATAGTTGAATTTATATGTTACCAGGCATCTCTGAGCTACAACCTAGGAGAGTTTCTTGGAATCCTAACATAATTGGCGCCGTTACCGGGGAGAGGAGATTGAAGCTCAGTTTCCCTGGGAGAACGACACAAATCCAGCTTTGATGATAGACAAAGTCTGGACACATTTTTGGTTGTAATCATCTATCTGGCGATTCTACTGCAGGCCGAACCTTTTGGCGACTCCACATCTCAGTTCTAGCTTAGTTTGTGAGACACACTCAGAGAAATCCTCAGAAATCACTAGCTAACCCAGTGCTTGACCTTGAGAAGATTGTTAAGCAAAGCAAGATCTCACGAAAAGGAGCATCAGGATCAGGTAAGCCCAAACAACCTTATGTATCTCTGCAAGAAAGGCTTGTAACTGAGCATTCACACGTTGAAAATATAGAGCCTAGCACTATCAGTGAAGAAATACTCTCAAAGATTCATAAAGCTCCTTGTTCAATAAGTTCCCCTTTGGATCTCAGTCCAAAGGAAACCTCCCTTCTAGTCCATAATATTCCTTTAACCCTGTCAGTCATTTCTCAACTCCTTACCTTTCAAATTGCTAGTATCTTTCCATCTACCCCAGTCATGGTGGGCCCACAAGCACCGACCAAAATGGAAAGAATCATAGCTACTAGGTATGGACCCCTGGTCCTGCCTGTTCCTTTGAATGCCATGCCAGCAGGAGAATATCAAAAATACATGCCTAAGTTCACTGATACAGAAGGAGTAACAGCTGAAGAACACCTTGAGTCTTTTTATAGCTATGTTGATAATCTAGATATTAGTGAAGATGATGTGTGGATGAGGGTATTCGTCCAAAGCCTAGACGGAGAGGCTAGAAAGTGGTTCAGAGAGCTGACCCCTAGGTCTAAAGCAAACATTGAAGCATTAGATGATGTGTTTTTAAAGCATTGGGGGGATAAGAAAGATCTGCTCTATTATCATACTAAGTTTGGTAACCTGAAAAGGGAAAATGGGGAGTCATTGTTTGATTTCAATAAAAGGTTTAACCGCATGTATAGCAAGATACCAGCTGAAGTGAAACCTACTCCCACCTCTGCCAAGCTCACATATGCCAATTCCTTTGATGCTGACTTCTGTCTGCTATTGAGAGAAAGAAGATGTGCTTCTCTGGCTGAAATGCAGGATGCATCTTTGGAGGTAGAATCCAATATCATGGCGGTAGAGAAACTCAAAGGACATGCTGATCGAAGGAGACAAAGGGGTGAATCTTCTTCATCTTCAGACCCCAAGGTAGACAAAATGACTAAGATGATAGAGTCATTGGCCGCTGAAATATCCAAACTGAAGGTTGAGCAGAGTGCTGGGAAAGCAAGGCTTCCTAATACATTTGCTCCTAGAAATCCAAATCCATATAGAAGAGCAAATGAGCAGCTGCAGATTTTGCAAAGAAACAAAGATGCCAATGAAGACCAAAGGGTGAAGACCCCGTTTCAAAATGCAGTGATGGAAGAAGAGCAGTTTGAGCAAGATGATGAGATCCATGGTATGGAAGACCAGGGGAGTGCCCCTTTTTTAACCAAAGCTGCCTACGAAGAGTCATTACTCAGGGACCAGACCATTCAAGAGTGGGACAGAGAAGTTGTTCTACAGACTGAAAACCAACAAAGATATAACTTGAGGTTAAGAACGAGCAATGTCAAAGAGAATCCTGCCCTAAGAGCTGTTGTCCCCACAGAGCAGCAGATCAATAAGCAAAAGCAACCAACAACAGAGCCCATCATCCTCAAAGCAACAACCATAGAGGCAAGAGGCCTTGACAGGGCCCCTTCTTCTTTAAGTTGTCAATTAGAAAGTCAGAAGCCAAGAATACCCATGCCTCTAATTGAACCAGTGAAGAATGAGTCCCTCAGGAAATCTATCCTTGAAGATCTTGAGCTTAAAGCCAACAAAGCTTCCAATGACTATGCAAATTTGCAAATTGACCAACCTGCTGTTATTCTCAGCCCAGTGATAAAAAATTGTGAATTCAACTCCCCATCTTATGTTCCTCTGTCTGTTCAAGATAAAATCCCTCATAATTTCCCCTAGGCACTAGAGCCAGCCATAATTCAATGCCCAAGGCCGACCTGGATAAGCTCAGTCTTGATATTGCGAAGCCTGCCTAGTTGGCCTCCACACAGCCTGAAAGGGCAGTTTGCCAGACCACAGAGGAAGAAGGCCCACAGATTTGGGACACCTTCTTCGATGGGGCTTGTTATAAGAAAGCTACAGGAGCAGGTGAAGTCTTTGTGTCCCCCACACAAGAATACATTGATTCACCATTTATATTAATCATTCAGGCCACAAATGACACAGCCGAGTACACAGCAGCCCTTTTTATTCAGCAGGTGTACAAAAGCTTCCACAAAATACATCCAAGGATGAGAGCATACAAAGAGGGGGTGAAATATAAACCATCTCTACCTAATAAGGTCAAATGCCCTAAACTTTTGGAGGTAGGTGATCAAATCAACAAGCTTTTGCAAGTCTTTGAAGAATTCGCTGACATGCACATTGACCAAGAGAAAGAAACCTTTCATAAAAAGGTAAAAAGGGTCAATTCTCAGTATGGTGACTATTTTCTCCAATGGGATGCACTGAAGGAAAGGCAGGGAGATCCTAGTAAATTCAATGCTCTATGGACAGGATCATTCGTCATCACTCAGGTCCAGGGGAGCAATACTTTCATGCTGCAGAGTTTGGAAGGAGAAACAGTTTTTGATGGCCCAGTCAATGGGGGTTTCTGAAAGTTTATGTTAATTAGGGCGTTTAGGCCTCAGCATTGTAAATACGCACTTTTTACAAGTTTTAGTGTAGGCTTAATTAGACTCCATGCCCAATGGAACACTAGGAAATATTGTTGATCTTGTTTTTGTTGAAAGGCAATGGTCTACGGTTCTTAAAACCTCACAGGGAAGATTTCATCCCCAGAAGGAGCCAGTGTTAGCCCTACTATGCAGCGCTAACTTTCTAATGTTAGAGAAAAACTCTGTCTGATTGGTTGTGTCTTCAAAGGGGCCCCTCATGGGTCATTTTCCCTTTTCCTTTTACCCCGCTTTCTTTCCACCACCTTCGTTCCCCTATTTTTCTCCTAAAACCCGACAAAGTAAACCCCTTTGGCCTTAGCCCCAAGCGCCAAACCCCAAACCCACCATGAAACCTTACCCATATGCCCCCACGTGCTCGTAAAACCCCTCATCACTTTCCCACCGTTGATCTTCACCGCCAATCCAATGGCTCCCATCGCACCCGATAAAGGTGACCCGCTCTACCAATCCCCACCATCAGATCATCTCTGCCAAGATCTGACGGTCTTTGCTTTCATCACACCGGCAATTTGATCGAGCGATAGCGCGCGATGAGAGCGGTTTTTCTCTCTCATCTGTTGCTATGTGTCGATCACTGAGTGGAATCGCTCGACTCTGGGCATTTACCACTTAGTGCCCGAAAGTGGTGCGATGAAAACCTTTACCACCCAACCAAACTGTCCTACCTGTTAAACGTCTGTGCAGCTCTGTAGCCCGATGACCGTCTGATCTGTCCGCCGAAGATCTAATGGCCCTGACTCACCTCGCTCCCACCTCGACTGATAGCCTCCGCCAAGCCATCTCCGCCGTCCATTTCCCCGATCCGACGACCATTCTTCTCGCTCATCCAAATCGTTCACCTACCCATGCATTCCACATTCTCGACCATTTTGTTTGCCCGAAGAAGGAGATGACCAACTCCACCATCATCAATCACAGCCAGACCCCCAACAACCATATTTAACAAAAAGCATGGCCGAAAGGAGAAAAAGACAAGAACGACTCTGTAACTGAATTTATCAATCATGGACTCCACTGGTACAAGCACTCCAATTGCCTAAAGGACAGCACAACACCTGAACAGATCAGATTCACCCACTGAAGCAAGCAAACACGTTCAGAGATTCCATCAGGGGATTAGATGCAGTTGGTGGTCAATTATGACCCCTCCATACCTAAACGGCCAAGTGCCCTAGTATTGTAAACTTATAAATATCCAGAAGTAAGATGTAATCAAGGTTGGCATTTGATGTAAGGTTCAACTTCTGGAGACTGTAGATATTTTGTCACTTGCAGTGTCTCATCTTCATTTTCAGCTAATACAAGCTTTTTTTGTTGTTAACTACTCACTGTCCATTTTCCTCTGATTGTAAGCTTGTGCCTGATATGCTATGATTATTGATCTTTTGATGTTTAACACTAGATAACTATCATCTTATCTCTGTGTTAGAATGTTGGTTGCATCACTGAATAGGTTAATCAGGTTTCTTTCTATCTAATGCAGGAGAGCTGTCATCCTGCCTTTGCATTAATAAATTAGATTTATAGGTTTCTTTACTAGTTGCAGCCGGTCAACACATGGTCTTGTGTATCTGCTGGTGTAGTTAGTATTCTCCATATTCACCTTATATCTAAACTGTGAGCATTGGTGGTCTAAAGCCTTGTAGTCTGAGGGTGTTCATGCATGTCTGGAGTGAAACAAAGTAGAAGTGGTTATCTGGCTTGAACCAAACCATCATTCCTTCCATTAAACCTGCAACAATGGTTGAATTTATATGTTACCAGGCATCTCTGAGCTACAACCTAGGAGAGTTTCTTGGAATCCTAACAATATAGACTCAGAGGGAGCATCCTTATGGAGGATCGAGATCTTCAGGTTCAGATATGACGAAGCAGAGGCACTACCGAAATTGTCTAATTCATCTACAGGGTATGTTGCAGTGATGGATGCTAGGTGGGCTAGTGTCATCGCCGGATTACTTCCTAGTCTTGGAAGTACCTCCCTCGCTAAGGGGAGTGTTTATTTTGTGTAGCTTGGGAGGTACTCTAAGCCATAGCATTCGAGGGTTGGAGGTCAAAGCGCCACAAATGGTCTTGTGGGCTTGAGGACCAAGCTTGGGGGTTTTGGCACCCATCGTGTTTTGGGACCAAACCATGATGATTTCACGGTACGTGATGGATGAGCATGATAGTGCTCGGAAAGACAATTCCAATGCATCGAATATCGTCTGAATCCGATTTGTCGTTTGGGAGAAAATGAAATTTGAAGTTGAGATGGTAATTATGGATTTTACACGTATTGATTCAATTTGTTATCATGGAGGCCTTGAAAGGCTATATATAGGAGACGTGAGGTCTCATTTTTAGCATCCATTGGTAAGAGCTCTGAAATTCAGAGGCTAGCCGTAGCAAGGAGAGGGCCGAGGAGCAATGTGAGACAGGACTATTTGGAGGCTGAAGTACAGGGCTAGAATGCAGAGTGTTTGAGGGATTGTCTTAGGGCTAAAGACAGGATTGAAGAGGTTGTCTCAAGGGCCGGATTGCTAGGCTACTAGGCCGAAGAGCTGTGAGGCAAGATGAGTGTTGTTAGGAGCTTGTTTGGTTTAGTTTTGGAGAAGGCCGTAGGTACAGCAAGTTGCTGGAGGTGTCTTTATGGCAGCGTTAAGGAGAACAAAGCCTAGAAGGGACAGCGTGGCATGGGAGGTGCCTCTTCAAGGCAATTCACAACCCTTGAGGGCTTATCTTGCTAACTGCGTGGAGGATTAAGGGCTATCTGGTATGCCTTAACCAGAATTGCAGTGGACAGCAAGTGCAGACAAGGGACAACAGTGCTTTGAGGAGGTTTGTCGGTCAAAGGTGTTGACTAGATTTGGATCAAGGTAAGGCATTTGTGGGAGTCAAGGATAGGGGGCAAATCTGTTGATCAGATGCCCTAGTGACAGATCCCACAGAGATAGTGCAGCGTGGTGAACAACAATGTGCTTATAGGTGTATTGGGTCAAGGGTTGACTCTTGCCAGGATCTGTTTGATGTGCCGATTGTATCAGCCCTTAGGAGTTGTTTGGTGGATCCCACGTGGACTCTTGGGAGGCCTACCAAGCAGTCACGTTAGATCAAGAGGCAAGAGGACGACAACAAGGTATGTTGCAGATCAACTCATGTACAATGGATTGATGGTGTCTTAGGTGAGGACACATGGCAAATTGGTGGAGTCTGTGGGCAGCCATGTGTAAGGGTCTCCTAGGTGTGAGGATGCCCTAACTAGGAGCAGATTCTACATCATGAACTTGGTCTCTCGAGTACTGTTGGAGGGAAGTGTGAGAGAAGACCAAGTGTAGACGAGATTGGACAATTATGGTCTGTCGGAGGACAACGTGTTAGTGTCCATGTTGAAGCTAAAGTTCAACACCTTGATGGGTAGAGGTGACTGCTAGCCTGGCAGTTGTTGATAAGCTCAAGGGTCTTTTCAACTGGCTATTATACATCACCAAAGCTTGGGATTTTTTTGTCCTCGTCGCCTTCTTCATCTTCATCATCTCCCTATGCCTGTTTTCTCTTGGCCCTCTTGCAGCTAGGCTCCTATCCTTGGTCTATATCCATGGGCTCTGATGTGATTCTTTTATTTCTTAAAAGGCGGGATGTGCTTGACTCTATAGGATTTAGAATGGCCTTGACATCCTCCCATGTAGATTTATTTGCACATTCCTCTACTATGGGATTGGGGTCATGCTTATGTCATTTTTCCTTATCCTTTCTTCTCATATATGATATTTTGAGGATCATATTTCCATGACCCTACTTGCGGGAAATAAAAAAATTCAACCTATTCTCCACTAGATTCAGGACGCTCCTTGCATTGACCACAAAAGGCCCCACCTCATGAGGGAGAATGAATGTCACAACTTTCTTTCTAGAAGTGGAAGTGTAAGTTGTCATTGTTGAAACTTTACCTTATATACTCCAATGCGAAGATGCTGGGAGTCAAAAATGTTAGCAACTGGTATGGTCTTTCTTCAAATCCATATACTCTTATGACTGTGTATTCCTCAAAGAGGAACTAATCACCCACTTTAGTATCGAGACTGAACTGCAATTTTTCCCCAAGGAACATAGGGGCTCTAGGTAGACGTTCGATAGAGGTTCACCATGCAACAAAGTATAGACGATGGACATAAATGATGACACATACTTGAAAAAGCCTTGATTGTTTTTTCGTTTCCTTACCATGGGCAACCACTCAAAAACAGACAATATGGTATTTTGATCATGAACCATTTTAGGCTTTCGTTTTTCAAGGCAAGAATAGTTTTGGTGAATAAACAGGTAGATGAGATAGGTTTGATATCGGAAATACCTCCCTTCCTCAAATTCTATCAATTGGGCATGGATTTTATTAGATAATGGGAAAATCATATTTTGTGCAGGCCTTGGTGACCAGGTGACATGAAGTAGCTAGGAGACCTAGGACCAACTCATTTATTTGGATATCATTTATTTGGATATCGATATTAAGACCAAGGACTTGAGCAATCATGGAAAAAGATATTTTGGGCATAGATTCAAATGCCGTGATAGTGTAGGGAGGAGGCCCATAAGGGGCAACTATTCCTTCCTTGAAATTTCCATTGATCCTCTATTGTTTGAACTTTGATCTCTTGGGAGAGGCCCTTCCACTGATCTTCTAGTATTTCTTTGTCCAGTTTCTGCATACCTACCATGTCCAAGAACAATAACATATCTGCAATGGCCTTTAGTGTGACTTTGATAATTACCTTATCTCCTTGAGCGGAATTGATGACTCTCTGGTTTGGTAGATACAAACTAACACACCATGTTACCATTTTCGGGAAATGGTATACTTGCAGAACTACAGCCAGGACCAAGTTTGATTCAAATAGGTTATTGTTGTCCCCTATTATATCGAAGGTACTGCATACCAGTTGTATGGCCTTTCTCATGTCATAAGCGGTTATGACAGGATCCCGAACATCAGCATCCCGGTCATAGAAATCATGATCTTTAGACTTTTCTGCCATTTGAACATGAGACGAACTTGGTACTGGTGGTTTGGCCATTGGAGATGAGGTAATTTTGCTAGAGAGGTTGGTTGGTCTAGTGGAATAAGAAAGGTGACAAGAAGTGAGGTTTGTGAGTGGAATTAACTAACCAGTGTGCAGCTGCGACGTGGCTAAAAAGGGTTGGCTAATAATGTGTAGGGAAAATTAACTCGAATTTGGTGAGTTGTGAATTGCTTGGGTGCATGCAAGTATCAAATTAAATAATTTTATGGAGTTTTGGGCTAGAATGGACAAATTTTGAGGCTGCTTGGGTGCAATTTTGCTTCTGACGATGTGTACGGGATTAATTCATGAAATGAAGGATTTGCTAAGCATAAAATCGGGCTTTTGTGAGCAGACGAGCACTTCTTCGCGCAAGAGAGATAGGGTTTCTTTTTTAGCTCAAATTATCCTGAATTTTAGCTTGCATGAGGACTTCGCAAGTCGAATTCACAAGGATGAAGCGAATTGGCAATTCGAAACTGTGAATTTGAGCTCAGAGGGATCGGAAATGAACTAGTTGAGTTCATGAGTGCGACGGACTGTGAGTCAGAAGCCAAAGTGGGCAAAATGACAATGAAAATGGGTCTGACGCCCTTTTATATGAATTTTTTTTAAACATGTTATGTCGCCATTGACCATTTTTAGGGACAACGTCATGCCTATGTCATGATGGCACTAGCATGACAAGGTGGACCCTACCATGTGGCAGCAGCAACTGAATGCAAAGTGTGACTTGGTCGGGTAACATGGAGGGGAGTTGACATGGATGACGGGCCGACGTGGAGCATTCACGTGTTGGGTCGGTCAGCGTGTAACACTGACGTTGTGGGCAGCGTAGCACCCTCCGCGTGCCCCCAAAACTCGCCATTGAAAGTTTGGTCGAGGTGCGAGAGGCACGGGACAGCGCCATGTGTCCTCCACAACCTCCCGGCTTGTTATCTTCCGCACAATTCGGCAGTGTGGAGTATGCCGAACCATCAGATTTGTGCCCACGCCTGCTGTCAGATCTACCCGCTCTTGTTGTTGTCACCTGCTTGTGGACGTGGGCCAATGGCGTGGCCGGGCGGGCTTTTACCCATTTCGTTTCAGTGTTATGGCCCCTCTTGGCGAACTCAAGAAATAATTCCTCAGGGGTGGTGCATTTTAGCACTAACAGAGCACTCTAGGCCCCCATCTAGTGAACAATCAACCATGGCACTCTTTTTTACTACCTTAGACAACACAAGGAATGCCTTTACCTTTTTCAATCAACAGTCCCTCATGGACCTCCTTCCCCTTTGATGCTCTTCAACATAGGCAAAAAGAGTCCAAAATGCTCATTTCCTTTTGGGAATAACGTAAAAGAAAAACAATTGGCTCCAAAACAAGTTGTAATAAACAATTTTCAAGGTTACATCTTTAAAGCTATTTGCTTCAACTATTGTAAGCATTGTAGTCATGATTCTCCCTTAAAAGCTAACCCATTTATTCATATATCTTCAGTAGCGAATCTCCTGCTTCCACAGGCTCTGACTACCCACAAGTTCATGGGATTCTCTTTACATTGTAGGACCGCCAGCCATGGGTTTCATACAAGTTACTCCATGGACCATAACTAAGGAGAAATTCTCATAATGGAAGAATGATAATTGGAGAGAATGTTATTGGCATGATAACCATTTTCTTAGGGAATATTTAAGGATGTATATAAAAAAAATTGGGTAATTTTACTAATTATTAAATTCTCAACTATAATTTTTTTTTATTATACTGTTAAAGTATTCAAAACTTTAAGAATTTTATATGGTTGCTTTATAAAAAAAGTTTAGCCATTGTTAAAGTAATATTTGTATATTATAGAATTTGCAACAATAATTTTACTAAAATAAAGAATAAGAGAGAGAGAATTAGCAGCTTTTCTCTTTTTTTTTTCATTTTTCTTAAAACCAAATTTAATGCTGCCATTTCTCTAAAATATATTGATGAGAAGGGAAAAATTTTAGAACATCCCATCAACCCAAATTTCCATGCTTGCTTCGGAAGGGTGTAAGTGAACTGGCTTCGTTACAGTAGTGCAAAATCCCCACAGCAGAGGTGGTTTCTTGGCTTTACGGATGAAGACATAAATTCATGTAGCATAATAACCATCGCTTCTATTATTTTTTTCAAATTTGACCTTCCATGATGACCCTGTCAAACTTGTTTACAAGTAACTTACTACATCTGTGGCTGTACTGTCCAGGTTCTGGATGATGGGCAGATTGTAGAGGAAGGAACACACCAAAATTTGCTGGCAAGGAAAGGTATATATGCAAAGATGTGGTCTCTACAAGAAGCACAGAATGACGAAAAATGTTCGAGAGTGTGAGCATGCTGTTGAATGTTAACAGCATTTTTTTTAATTATTCTTTCTGGTTGGGTTTCATGAAACGGCCTATTTATTTATTTATGAAAGGAAAATTCTTTTTGAAGTACAGATTCTCATGCTTTGACGATTTTTCTTTGTTTTGCTCTTCAATATATCAATTTGTAACTTTAAAGCGTACCTTAGGATCTTGAATTAAAAAGGAAAAAAAAAAACATAAATAAAGGGTAAAGTTGAAAGCGCACCAGAAATACGGCATCGTTTGGTTATATACTTGGTACACAATTGCCACATGGGGCGGCACCTATTTTTGGTTTTTTAACTCGAAGAGAAAATTTGGGTTGGTTCTCCCGTGCCTATATCAATTTGTAACTTTAAAGCGTACATTAGGATCTTGAATTAAAAAGGAAAAAAAACATAAATAAAGGGTAAAGTTGAAAGCGCACCAGAAATACGGCAGCGTTTGGTTATATACTTGGTACACAGTTGCCACATGGGGCGGCACCTAAAGAAAATTGGGTTGGTTCTCCGGTCAGCGGTACTGGAGGAGTGTTAAAAAAACCCAGAGGCTATATATTCCATGATTTAGTGTGCTTGATTAAATATATTTTCACTTGTATTAAGTTGTATCTTCTAGATAAGAGGCCTGCAAAGCCTCTTTTTAACATGTCCCACAAAATTTCCATCCTGCAGTCGCACTCCATAAATGATCAACCAAAAAGAAAGTTCTCTCGGAGAGAGGAAGGACTTAACGGCCATTTTATGGAACAAATCTTATCACGAAAAGACAATGGACCGAAATTATTATAATTCTATTAAATTTGTGAACCATGAAAACAAACCGAAATTTGAAAGGGTCAATGACAAAACAAATCAACGTACCTTTCGTGTTTAAAGTTGAATTTGCCTGGGTTTTCTATTTATGTAATTGGCATCGATCACATTAATAACATTAATGTTTCTAAATATTTATAAATTTATATTTATAGAGTGTAATCGAGATTTAACATTTACATAAGTTCTTTATTAGAGATAAAGTTTTTAAAATTAATTAATTATCTATAATTATTAGATAGATAATAAAAAATTAAACTCTACAAAAATATTTTAGAATATTCATAATTGTATAAACAAAAATTAAATGTTGAGATTTATCTCTATAATGGTTGTATGATTTTTTTCTTTTCAATTAAATTAATTAATTAAAAAATTTGTCATATGAACTAGTATCATACGAATTGAGTTATGGTTTTTTGGATATGTGGTATTGATAAGCCATGGTATTTGCTTTAGTAATCAAAACTCGCTGATTCGAACCGTAAACTGGTCAAACTGGTTGATTCATTAGGCCAAGCTATCCAACTAGTAGAAAAAATGGTTTTCCCCTACGCTAGGGTTTAGGTCTAACCAGCCATAAATCAGTCAGTTTATGATGGAACTAGACAGTTTTTCATAAACCGGTTGGTTCCATCATAAATCAATCGATCAGTCACGAACCCCAGAGAAGGAAGTTTTGTGCTTTTTGAAGTGGTTTTGAGGGAAAGTAGGGGTTATTTCCCTCCAAAGAAATCCCTTCCAAGCCTTTAAAATGATGTTTCCCCTCTCATTTGCCTCACACATCGAATTTGGAGTTTTTGTGAGCTTGCAATGTTGAGTCTTTGTTGGAGTAGTGGAAGAGCAAAGAGTTTGGGCTGAGTGGTAACCACCATGCCTCCAAAACCCAAGGATACTGCATTGGCTTATTTTGATATGATTGATGGTAAAATGATCTACAAATATTGCCAAAAATCTATTACAGGAGGTGGTATTTATAGGTTGATAGAACACTTGGTTGGGATAAGAGGCCATGTAAAGCCATGTAGAGCACCAAATGAAGTAATAGGGAATATTAAGGAATAATACCTTCATATAAGTTTAAGACTCAACCGGTTGTGAAGTTTGTGACTCACTCAGTTGAAAATTTTGAGACTCAACCAATTGAGGTTGATCATGGTGAAAAGTGATCATGTTGGTCATTGATATGTGGACTTGTAGTAGGTTAGTGGCCTATAGCTTGTAGCATTTCTTTTGGACTCTAGGGGTCATTTAGAGCCGCAATTTTATGTGTTTTGTCGCTGATATATTTTGCACTAGGTGTCATTTTGATATATTCACCTTGACATGGTATATAAATGAGCAAACTTTGCATATTTTGACACTATTGGTTTGGAATCATGGTTTTAAATCTTAAAAATAGTTGTTTTCCATTAAAATTAATTATTTTATGTATTTTTTTAAAGATGGGTTCGTTGATATCTAATGTTATGAACATAAATTATGTAAAAATAAATAAAAATAGATAATAAATAATAATCATAACAATATAAATATAAAAATAAATAAGAAGTAAATTAACTAATGGTTAGTTAGTTAATAATGAAAAGTCATGTCTTAGAGACATGCCTGTTTGTGAAAGGGTCCTTACATGCCTATATATACAAGACCCTCATTCTCATTTGTAATTATCCTACATCATTTCTTTTATTCAATATACAATTACAATTATTGTCCTACCATGCATGTCTTTGTTTACGAAGCATTTTAAATATTTTCGCTGCGTATATGACTTTTGGTCGTTACATTGGTATTAGAGTTGTTTGATCCTTTGGTCGCTCAATCGTTGCACAGAGGCATGTTCTCCGATCCAAGTCTTTGATTGTCAAATTCATCAACATTGTTGTTGTTGAAGTGTTTCTCTACAAGAATTTGGAGTTTCTCCATTTCACTATCAAGCATTTGGCCATTCAAGAAAAACATTTAAAAATAATATATATGAAGAGAAAATAAAAGTAAAAAAAGCAAAAAAAGGATTAAAAAAATATAGAAAAAGATCAAATTCAAAAAAAGAAAAACAAAAGGAATACAAAATCTTTTTATATGAATAGTAAGTTTTACTTTTTACGTGGAGAAGCCCGTGGTTTTAGAAACCCGTGGTAATTGCTCATGGTATTTTAAAAGTAAAAAAAAAAAACAAAAGGAATACAAAATTTCTTTACGTGAATGGTAAGTTATACTTTTTACATGAAGAGTAGATAATATTATTTTGATTCTTCATTAAGTGGTTTACAAGCCCGTGGTTTTAGAAACTAATGGTAATTCCCTGTGGTATTTTAAAAGTAAAAGAAAAACAATAGAAATACAAAATCTCTTTATGTGAATGGTAAGTTTTACTTTTTATGTGGAGAACATTAAGCTAGTCAAAAGTACATAAGTGAACATATATTTTATAATAGTATAAGCCAAAGGGAAGCCAGTCTTTCCACTAAGGTTTGGTAACTTAAAAAGAAAAACAAATTATTATAAATAAAAGATATATAAAGAAATTATTATATTAATAAGATGAGTATTTAAAGATAAGTTTCAAGTCATAAAAATTACTTGAAATATATATTAAGACATTAAGTGGGTATTAATTATACAAAGGTTACATAAAGGAGAAGAATATCAAGTTAGAGAGTTTTTACGTTAAAGAAAAAAAAAAAAATAAGTTAGAGATTAATAAAAAGAATAACAAGGAGTTTTGAAATATTTACGGATAATAGTGGAATGGATTAAAATAGTTTTGATAATTATATAATATATATATAGTATATGATATATATATTATATTAAAAGGCACGTTTAAAGGAGGTTTGAAGTACAAAGTCCAAAGTAACTTTAAATGTAATACCTTAAGTCATCTCGATAAAACAAATGGGATCAATCATTAAAAAAAATGATGGAGCTCAATTTTAAAATGACGAAGGAAGAAAGGTTTTCTTATAATGGTCTTTCAGTTACAGATCACAAAGTAATTACATTAAAATGAAGTATCCAAGGAAGAGAAGTTAATGTCTCCATCAACCCAAGCAATGATAAAAATTATATCAACATTAACTTGGCAAATTAACTATTAATTCTAAAGCTAAGCATTGGTGTAAAAATAATATTTTTGACCAAAACGAGTATAAAATTAGTGATCTACAAGTGACAATAGGTCATTATGACTACATATCTCAATTTCATGGTGTAAGTATGGATAAAAACACTGACATCATACTCAGTCAACTTTGGTTTAGGGATTTGGGTACATTCATGTTAAACATAAAGAAACAAGTTTTGACATTTCCTTATAAAGGGAAGATGGTCATGTTTTGAGACATAACAAATAAATCAAAATCAATAAAATTTTCATTAGAATACCTTGAGGATATCTCAGACTTGATGTTTCAAGATAATGAAAAAACTACATCAAATAAGCAAAAAAAGCTTGAAGAAGTCATCTGTAGCAAAGACAATGAAATTTCGTGCCTCAGAGATCACCAAGAAAAGCTACTCGAACAAGTCAAGAAAGTTAAAGCATCATAGAAGGAACTCAAGGAGCATTTATTAGAAGAAGAAGAAGAAAATTTACGTTTAAAGAACCTTAACCAAACATTAGTAGAACAAATCAAGTGTTTAAAAGAGGAGAAGCATGAAGGCCAAAATAAAGTTGACTCAGAGAATGAGGAATGCTTACGTCTCAAAAATCATAATCAAAATCTACTCAAACAGATTAAAAAACTTAAGGACGAAAACAAATCATCGATGAATAGGTTCAAAGAACTTCTCGCGAAGGAAGCATCAAAATCTCCAGATGTAGCAGTCCAAGTTGAAAAAACAAACATCGATTCCACAAATCTCACAGTTCAAGCAAAGCCAAATTCGATTGAAGTAAAAACATACTTAGAGGTTGTTGTTCAAACAGAGGACACCCCAAATAAGAATTCAGTAGTTAAGTCAACAACAACAATGCTTGATGGAAATCAGGAAACTGCCATAAAAACGTTTAAAGAAGTTCAAACAATAAAAATTCTTTATCTAAATATGAATCACAAGCGTAGACAGCTTAATCAAGCTACAAATTTATATCACGCAAAACATAAACAAACTTATGTTCCGAAGAATATTGTAGTGAGCTCAATCCGGTCATACAATAACTATTCACCACACATCTCCAAGGATCAAAAGATTAATCTAAGATGGTCTGATCCATTTTCAGTACGACAATTTTGTATGTCGCTCAGAACATCATATCATCTTGTATCAACAAAGATAAAAGCTCAGAAACAAGAAGATATTCTGAATGATAGAAGAGATCCAATCTTTCATCAGTGAGCTTTGAGAACAAAGCTTTTTAAAGGAGAAGGCAATGTTATGAACATAAATTATGTAAAAATAAATAAAAATAGAAAATAAATAATAATCATAACAATATAAATAATAAGTAAATTAACTAATGGTTCGTTAGTTAATAATGAAAAGGCATGTCTTAGAGACATCCCTGTTTGTGAAAGGGTACTTATGTGGCTACATATACAAGACCCTCATTCTCATTTGTAATCATCCTACATCAATTTTTTTATTCAATATACAATTACAATTATTGTTCTACCATGCATGTCTTTGTTTACGAAGTATTTTAGATATTTCCGGTGCATATATGACTTTTGGTCATTACATCTAACTAGACCCAATTTGACCAGTTCTAGTTTGAAACCTGGTTTGATAGATGGATCAGTCTCATCGTCACCGGTTCCAGTTTTGAATACTATGCTATTGGAAATTGTATTGTAACAAATCATATTTATAGATTAAAGATCTACATGGTAAAGTGGGGGTAAATCTCCATGGTTAAAAATTATGTTACGTGTTTTTTGAAATGTATATATGTTATTATATATTCATCTTTTTATTAATAATAATAATTAAAATGTAGTTATAATAATTAGTTTTTATGATTTTTTTAATTTTAGCAATGTAAAATTTATAATACAGTAAATGGTTTGATGCTCATTATGGATTGATATCTATTAGTATTTATCAGCCATTTAATTTATATCGCTACTCTAGCATTATTAATATTGATTTTAATTAATTTTCAACATTTATAAATTTATATTAAAGTAAGTTATTAAAGTAATATATATAAATTGTCTTTTAAAAATAATTTAATTCAATTTTAATTAAATTGGTATGACGAAACCCTTATGTGGCCACCCTAGGCATTATTAACATGTTAGTTATAATTCATAAATTATAATTATATATGTAAAGTAAAATATTAAAATTGTATGTATATAAATGTCTCTAAAAATAATTAATTATATAATAATTACATTGGTGTGTGAGAACCCTCTTATTTGTCGGATGATAGATCCACTTTTTCACGCAAGGATTTCATGGCATATTAATATATCTTAAAAGAACATAATTTGTCTTAAAAAAAATTATTATACTTAATCAAAAATACCCACTACATATAAAAAAAGCACCCAAGTAACAAGAAATCTTAATCATAGAAATTCATATATAATATATAGATATATATATATATATAAACTAAATTATAAGTTTTTATTTTTAATTATTAGCCGAAGATCTCCTATTTCAACTTAACGTGGATGCACGATCTATTGATTTTTTTTTTAATTCACTGTCTAGATTGATTCTCAGAGAATAAGTTTCAAATATGCTTCGTTGAAAAGTTTTATCCAAGGGTTGTAGAGGTGTAGAGAGTTTCTTAGGTTGCATTTACTTTTAATAAATTAACAAAAAAAACCTATATATATATATATATATGATCTCTGAACGCCCACCAATTTTTTAGGGATTTTCAAAAAGTATCTAATTTTAGAAAAAATGTCTTATATCTTTGGTGGTAAAGAATAGAAACCCTTCAACACTTCTCTTTTTTATCAAGGCTTGGGATTCTAAAGGTTAAGTAAATTCAAAGTTTATAATACTATTTTTGTTGCAATAGTTTTTTTTGTTATATATTTATCAATGGTAGATACAAATGAAGCATTTCGCTATATCAATCACATTAATATTTTTAATGTGGTTGTACTAGTTATTATTAAATGAACTAATATAGTAGTTAAACGTATACACATAGAAAAACATGTAAGATTCGCGGTCACTTTACTATGGAGTTTCTTTATTTGTAATAGACTATGTTACATCATCATGGGCCAATAGCATCACTTACTAATACCACATGCCCAAAAAAACCATAACTCTCGTTCATATGACATTTTTTAAAGTAATTAATTTAATTAAAAAGGAAAAAAAGCATCACAATTTCTAAATAAATTTTTTATTGCTATAAATATTTTGTAAAATTTTAAATCCTTAATATCCATCTAACCATTAAAAATAATTAAATTAAAATTTTAAAATCCTATATCAAAATAAATAATAATAATTAGTATATATATAACAGAACTCTACATAAAATATAAAAAAATCACTCATAAATAAATAAATAATTTTGAAAACCTATATATATATTATATATATATATATAAAATAAATATCGAGCACAAAAATTGAAATTCAATACTAAATTTAACACATGAACCCTTAATGTAAACTCTAACATTTAATTGAGATTGATTATAACAAGCCTAAACTCTAACGCATTGAGATTGATTATAACAAAACTCAAGGAAAAATTGATACTACTATATCTTAGCCTAAACTCTGACACTGAATTGAGATGTGTTATAAGAACACTGAAGGAAATTGATACATTCATTTCCAAATTTTTTGAATGCCCTTTAATTTGTAAAGGGGACTACTTCTTTATTATTGTATCGAAGCATTTGAATTTATTAAATAAATTCAAAAAAATTGGTATGGGATTTGATTTTTACTAGTATAGTATTGAATATATGGTTTCTTACAAAGTTTCTCTTTGAATAAGATTGTTTATTAAATTGGAGTTCTTTTATGACATTTAATTTAGAATTTTTTAAATGTTTTTCTCCTTTGGAAATTTAATTAGTCATTAATGAATAAATCTCAAAAAAAAATTAATGTAGTTTAATCTGTAAAAGGGTTTACTTGTTCATTATTGTGTCAAGGTATCTGAAGTTATTTAACAAATTAAAAAAAATGTAAGGGATTTGATTTCGGCTAGTATAGCATTGATATAGCATTGAGTTTATTGTTGTTGTTGTTTTGTTTTGTTTTTAAATTAGTGCATAAGTTTGGTTATAAAAATGTAGTCTCTTACAACATTTAATTTAGAAATGCTTAAAAAAATTTCAATATGAGGTCTTGGGCATAAGTTTTTGCTTGATTATTAGTCTTGTTTTCAAGATTACATGCATAATTATATTTTAAATTCCCTCTAAAACTCACCCACTACTTTGAGATAATTATTATATATTAATGGTGTTAATATAATTATATATATTATTTTTATTAATAAAAATTATTGTTTAATAAATAATACATTAATAATGTATTAAGACGTTAAATATGTAGTATTTGTTGAGGAATCTAGGGCATTAGCATTAAGTGATTTCTCTTCTATTAGTGATTGTTTGTGAATGTTTTTTACTTGTTTAGATTAGGATCTTCTTCATGTTAGATTATTAGTGTTCTTCTTCATCAAACAATAACCAATGCATGAACATAAATACACAAGAGACACAACATGTAGGCTATGAGCCTGAGCCAAAACCTCTCACTCTTTCAGAGGAAAACCCACACAAATTCTTCTTATAGAGATTCCAATTAACGAATACCAAGACCAAGACCATTGACCTAGTAACCTCTCTAAGACCAAGACACAAGTCCTCTTCCATCTTCTCATTTACCTTTTCTCTGTTCCTTTTACTTCTGCTCTTTCATCATATGAGATCATTGTCGTCATGTAGTTATATCACACTAAGGTCACTGTAATACTCTTCTTTCTCTAATAGTAGAACTGAATCCCTATGTCTGAGATAGTACGAAGACCTTCTTCAACACCATATCATGAAGGGCTAGTCGCATACTAGTGATCTTCTTCCTAAATACTTCTTCGTTGTGAGATATACCGAATCACTGTGGCATAATACTGAATTGTAGGTTCTTAATGATCTTCATGATATAGAACTTTGAATCCTTCCAAGGAAACGAATTTTGGTCTTATACAGAGACCAGTCAATTCCTTACTATTACTGTGATCTGTACCCAAGAGGGATCTGATTATCTTCATCACAGAATTGTAGCCTTCGAATTGTTTCCTTAACTGAGTAGGATATCCAAAACCGAGGTGATCTGAATTCCTTTGTTGCCACTGTTCACTGAAATCTCAAAGATTTATGTCAGAACTTGACTCAGCTGCTACCCATCCGAAAACCAAAGAGATATACGAGGTTTTGTCCCTAGATCTCCTTGTTGTCCTTACCCATCCAAATTTTGCATTGTGATTAGACATCTAAATTCTTCACTGTAACTATTGACCGAAACTAAAGAAGAATCCGAACTTGTGAACTATGATTTATGCAAAGTGTCTTCATCCTATTTATAGTGGTTAGTCTTCATAAATAAGCCAACATGAGCCATGTGAACTGATATGTCTCTTAAATAGGTAAGTCGACTTGGTCTTCACTATGTTTGGAGGTCGAATTCAAGAGAGAGACTTGTGCTTGTCGTTGAAGGGCTTTATAGACATAAATATATTTGACATATGCTCAAGAAGAGCTCTTCATACATGACATTGACTCTTTGACTCTAATGATAAATCTTAAGGCTCTCAATGGAAGCCACTAACAAATAAAATCTCTTTCTCATGAAACGCATGAAGCAAGCCTTACAATAATAATTTTGTTTTCTTCTTTACATCATTTACAAAAGTCACAATTACATACCATTATGAAGACCGAACCTAGTTACACTTTTCAATAGTATTGAGATAATAAATATAAATATATAAAAGCCAGCCTAGATGCACATTAATCTCGGGTCTATCAAGCATCTAGAGGGATCAAATTTCTTGAGATGCAAACCTATTTTAAAGTGAAAATAAATTTGATCCCTCTCGTCACTTGATAGATCCAAGGTTAACATGGAAGTAGGCTGGTTTTTATATACACATACCATATCTAGGTTGGATCCATCTCTTCCTCTCTCCCTATTCCCTCTCTCTCTAATCTCTCCATCCCTCTCTAAATCTCTCTCTCCCCCCATCTCTCTCTCTACCCTCCAACGCTGTCACTATCTCCCTCCCTCTCTCCTTCGTTCTCTCCCCCCTCCATATCTATGTTTCATTGTCTCTCTTCCCTTTCTTTCCCTCTCTCTCACCTCTCCTCTATATCTTCCCTCCTATCCTCTCTCCCTCTCTCTCCATGTCTACCCTGTCACTTTGTCTCTCTCTACCTCTATCTCTTTGCCTTTGTTCTTCCCTCTCTCTCTCTCTGCTCCAACTCCATCTTTATCTCCCTCCCTCTCTCCTCTCCATCCCCTGCTCTCTCTCCCTCTCTCTTACCCCTGTTAAGAAATCTAGGGGTAGCTAAGTTAGGTGATTTCTCTTACTTTGATAATTACTTGTGATATATTTTTACTTAAATTTATCAGCTTCTTATTTTACTTGTTTTTTATGAGTGTTCTCTTCATCAAACAACTACCAAACAATAAATAACAATAACACAAAGGACACAAGATATAGGCGATTAGCCAGGGCTAAAACCTCTCTAACTGAGAGGAAAACCCACAAGAATTCTTCTCTTCTTATAGACCTTCAATTGACAAATTCCAAGACCTAGACCCTTGACCAAGAAACTCTCCAAAACCAAGTCAAAAATTCTTCCCTTGATGTGTTTTTCCTCCTTCTAAATCAACTTTGGTCAAACTGACTGCATTACTACTTATTTCGGTTTTTCTTCAATTTCAGCCTCTTATTACAGGCTTGCAATTTTTTGGCCTTCCTGCAATTACTGAGATTCCACATGTGTGAACTGATTAGGTTAGATTTGTAGAGCTTCTCTTCTTAGTTGGATTTGCTCTTCCTTCTTTGACAACTCGGCTTGGCAAATTGATCCTGGTTACCTTGTTTCAACCTTCTAAGGATGACTGTAATAATGATTTTGCTGCAACAAAGAGTGACCCTAAAAACTCGCATGTGTGAGGAGTATAGCCCAAAAAATAATCCTTTTCACCTTCGATTTTTCTTCCTTTATTCTAATCCTCTTTTTCACACTTTTCTTCTCTCTTAGTCAAACTTGTGTGTGGCATCTTTGTCCTTGAATGATGTTGAGTCCTCCTTTATATAGTCTTCATGTCCATGTTTGTAGCCTGACTTGTAATTTCCTTTAGGCCAACTTGTAACTGCCTTTAGGCTGACTTGTTGCTTGTGAAGGTCAACTTGTTCATTGCATCATGACAAGGTACTGGAGGGTTTTTTGACTCAAATAATTTTCTTTACAATATGTAACATGCCCAAGAAGGGTCTCTCATACGTGACACTGACTCTTTTGACTTGTAGACTCAACGGCAACCCTATAAGCTCTCAATGGGAGCTTGAACTATAAAATAAATTTCTCTTGAGCATGAAACCCATGTATCAAGAACAACAATAACAAATTTATTTTTCTATTTTCATTAAATACATAAAAACATGATTACATATGTCATTATGAAGACTGAACCTAGTTATATATTTCAACACTCCCTCTTAACTAGGGAGGGATTCACAATCCATACAAATTACTTAAACATTCTTAATCCGAAGAATTCTCATAAGAAGAGTTAGATTGGTAACACATTTGTTTAGCATCATATCAATCAACATTGTCGCATAAAAAGGCCTTGACTAACAACTCTATCTCTCCACAAGATCAGAACAAAATGTTGGTGATACCAATGACTTATAGAAACCATCATCATTGTCTCTCAAGGCACATACGCCACCTGGGTGTTCACATGGTATGTCCTCCTAGGACTATTCTTATCTTGGATTCCCAGTCCTTAAAGAATATTGGTTTCCCTATCTCATCCTCAAAGAGTATCAAATGCCAAATGCTACCCAATCCTCCATTCTTTCTTCCAAATTGAAGACAAGAATGGTGTGTCTATCTCTCCCTCTCAATTAGGGAGGATATACCCATTCCTATAAAAAGAATGTGCCCAAGCTCCCTCTTGATCCAGGGACTTGTCCAAGCTCCATCTTAACCAAGGACTTGCTTCTAGCAGCTTTCTTCTTTAGGTGGACATCATGGGACTATCAACTACTTGTGGGGCTCCTTTTTGATGTCATGAATTTCACCTTTATCATTATGAAGCCTTCATCTTTTGGGACTTCTTCATAGGTCATCAGTCATCCACCACTTTCCTTCATAAACCACATTGTTCATGTCATCCTTCTCTCTATTGAAAAATGATCCTCTAGTCCACATCTGGATTTTCTTCATATTGCTACCTCTTCCAAGTCATGCTTCCTTTAGGATCTTTCATCCAACCACATGAGTGCTAGTTGTAGGTGACATCTACAACCCTCTTTTGGTAGCCCTGTATCAACCCATCCAAATGTTGTTCAAAATCAAAAATGAACATCAAATCATAGTTACCTTTTGTGATGGCCTTTCATCATGACATCTAGCTTGTCTGCAACATCCTGCACATTCATAAACACATCTCCAATAATTCATATGTCAAGGGCATCCTTTCTTTACAGACCTTATCACGGTCTTCTTCTCTATGGAGATGTCATGATCAATTCTTCTATTTGTCGGATGTTAACTTCCTGTATGATCTCTTCTTTCGTTCTTCACATATTTCTTCCGAGGAACTTTCCACATATAGTTCCTTCATCTTTGTCAACTACCTCATATTCCATATTAGGACATATTATGTTGGTTTCATCTTATTAATATGCAAACCATGCCTTCATGCATCTTTTCAAAAGAAGATATTCTTGATCATGTTCACAAGGTAGAGCATTTACCCATGTTATCTGCAACTATATGATGACATGACTTAATCTATAAAATATATACATACCTCTTTTCTCCTTTGTTCATCTAGACTTCCTTCAACAACTTACTTTCCTTGATTGAGAGTACTTCAATCATCTTGACTTGTTGCAATCCTTTTTCAACATACTATCATACTTCTAAACAATGTATCCCACACAAGGTGTAATGATTAGCTAGACACTTGCTTCTTCCAAGTAGAGGTGAACCTTATAGTGAAGATTCCAACGAAGGATCTTGATTATCCTCATCTAGCAAATGCTCCTTTCGCATGATGATGATGTATGATGAATTCCTTCTATCATGCTAGATGACTTTCTTTTAATCATATGTAGTATATATGATTTCAATGAGGTTTCCAAGAGCTACTTCCTTTATATGATCACTGCTACATCATTGTACAATTCTACTTCAACTATTCTTTCAAGCTTCTCTAATGATGTCATGAGCTCTTGATTTAACGTTATGTTTCTAGTATGATGTCATCTTCTACTAAGATGCATATCGTCATAATACTTCTCATCTTGATTGCCATGGTGGATATCTTTTCACCTGCTACTTCTCCTTGTTATGCATTGGAGAAATCCTAATAGTGAAGATCTATCCCTTTGGATTTCTTCTCATTAGGTTCTTCCACTTCTTTTGTGATATGAGCTTCATTTATTTCTTTCCTTTTGTTGTCCTTCTTGAATTTCAAACAATCTCGCTTGTAGTGCCCATATTCTTGACAACCATAGCATTGGACCTTTGATATATTCTTCTTGCTATTTTTCTTAGGACCAAGCCTTTCAAACTTTCCTTTCTTCCTAGCCATGGAAGCAAATGTTTAGACTTGTTTGTTTGATCCTACATTTCTCTTACCTTAAATCTAGTTCCTTCAATTTTACACAATGACCAAAGTTCACTAAATGGGGTGGATTCCTTCTTTCCAAAGATGTTATATGTGAAGTTGTCCCATTCCTCTGGAAGTGCATTGAGCACTATGGTGGTCATTTCTTTATCGGACATTATTTCTCCCAACTCTTGTAGTTGGTCTCTTATTTCTCATACCTTCATAAAATATGGGGATATTCCATATTCCTTTGAGATCTTCATTTTGTATAGCTCATTCCTCAAAGATATCACTTCTCCAATAGTACTTACGGAGAACGATTCTACTAGTTTATCATATATTTCTTTTGATGTCTCCAACTTTGATACATAGGAATGAGGGTATCCTTGATGGATTCAATAAAAATCCTTTGAGCCCTTATTTCCCCTTTCATATACTTTGCTAGAGCTTGAGCTTCTTGTTTTGGAGGCTTAGTAATTGATCCCTTAACATGTTCAATGACTTCATTTTCTATGAGGATCAAATCTATCCCCTTCTTCCATGCAATAAAGTTTGATGACCCAACTAATTTGTTACTTTCCTTGAAAATGAAGTCGTTTTGATAGCAAATTTGGTCATAAATATTAAGGTACTTACTTTTCAAGTGAATATGCTTCTTGATGACAATATCTTCAACTTAATGCCTTCTTGAATTTGATGATGATGTTGATAATAGAAGATGACCTCTTGATTAATATGTCTTCCTTCAAGGAGAGGGACATCACCTTGATTCCTTGATAATGGCTACACCTCTTCTTGCTTCCCTTGAATGTAGAATTCGAGATGCTTCAAAGTGTATTCCTTCTAGGTAGGATCCTTGAGGTCCTCTTTGATGATGATGATGTGCAAGCTTACCAACAATGCTTCAAGTGAGAAACCCTTCTTTTGATAAGTTAGGGTTTTAAGGTCTTCTTTGCTTGTACTCAGTCCTTGTGAATGTAATCTTGATGGTACAATATCAATTTTTTATCTTTCTTCATACACCTTGTGATAGTGCTTGTAGTGCTTTGACCTTTGAGTGTCCTTCTTTTAGTTGTCTTTCCTTGTCTTATCACCTTAGCTTTGATACCATGTTGATAAATCTAGGGGCAACTAGGCTAGGTGATTTCTCTTACTTTTGTAACTGCTTGTGATATATTTTTACTTAACTTTATTAGCTTCTTATTTTACTTGTTTATTATGAGTGTTCTATTCATCAAACAACTACCAAATCATAAAGAACAATAACACAAAGGACACAAGATATAGGCAATTAATGAGGGCTAAAACTTCTCTAACTGAGAGGAAAAACTACAAGAATTCTTCTCTTCTTATAGACCTTCAATTGATGAATTCTGATATCTAGACCCTTGACAAAGAACCTCTCCAAGGCCACATCAAAAATTCTTCCCTTGATGCATTTTTTCTCCTTCCTAGTCAACTTTGGTCAAACTAACTGCAACACTACTTATTTCAGCTTTTCTTCAATTTTGGCCTCATATTACAAGCTTGCAATTTTTCGGCATGCATACAATTACTGAGATTCCACACATGTGAACTGATTAGGGAATATTTGTGGAGCTTCTCTTCTTCACTAGAGTTGATCTTCCTTCTTTGACAACTCGGCTTAGAAAACTAATCTTGGTTACCTTGTTTCATCCTTTTAAGGATGATTGTAACTATGATTTTGCTGCAATAGAGAGTGACCCTAAAAACTCGCACGTGTGAGGAGTATAGCTCATAAAATAATCATTTTACCTTCAATTTTTCTTCCTTTCTTTTGATCCTCATCTTCACAATTTTCTTCTCTCTTAGTTGAACTTGTGTGTTTCATATTTGTCCTTTAATGAGGCTAAGTCCTCCTTTATATAGGCTTCATGTCCATGTTCGTAGGCTGACTTATAACTGCCTTTAGGCCGACTTGTTGCTCGTGAAGGCCGACTTGCTCATTATATCATGACAATGTCTTGGAGGGTTTTTTGACTCAAATAATGTTCTTTACAATATGTAACATGTCTAAGAAGGGTCTCTCATACATGACATTGACTCTTTTGACTTGTAGAGTCAATGAAAAGCCCTAGAAGCTCTGTTATGAAACCAACTCACAAAAAGATAGAAAAGTTAGATCAATGCCTTATAATTCAGCCTCTTCGAGGGGGCAACCTTCTTTACATTACACAAATAAATGATTCCTTGATGATTCAAATGAAAAAACCTCATTTCTATATATAAGAGTCTAAGGAGTCACAATATAACCCAGCCGACCTAACAATAATAATATAAAGGCACAAAAATAGCAATAGAGGGATT
>APFE031040847.1:56395-93895 GCA_000404065.3 Pinus taeda
AGTATTATTGGCTACCGAGCTAACTCCCCTCTCATTTTCAAAATGATATGGGGCCCTCTTTTTATTTATTTGTTTGCTTTGATTTTCGTAATTATTTTTCTAATGAAATGTTGATAATGGTTTCAAGTACATATTTCGATCTGGATTGTGATATGGCTTTCATCTCATTTCATATTTAGCGTTTTTATTCAAAGAAATGGAGAAGTTATCTTAAGCATTATTGACTATGATTATTTATCATCTTTTTTCTTGTTATATAAAGTTGTGTATTGTCTTTTTGTTACAATAACAAGTTAGGCTATGTGTTTTGAGTTAGTTCAAGGGGCCATAAATTTATTTAACCTAGTCAACATGTTCTCATTAAAGTCTTCAACATGTTACCTATATATACTCTCATTTTGATTTTTGGCTTACATTCTGTGTAAGCAATAAATTTTTTTCTTTTGCATTATATAAGTCAATGGATTATCTGAAATTTATGGGTCTCAAACCCTATCATAATAATGGTTTTTTTGTTTTAGCAAAGTTTTATTTACGTGTGTATGAAATGTGTCATTCTAGACCTGATGGTATTGACATTTGGATTTCGTGATTTTTATAGATATATATGGGTATATTTGTTTTGGAAAAGGATATATTCTTTCATTTTGAAATGTTGTCATTTCATGACCTTGTCATATCATTGGTCATTACCAAATCCTTTGATTAATATTTTGACATGTTGTTATGGTTTGATTTTCATTGTATTTAATAGCAAACCTCTAGTTCTATGTGAATTTAATTTAATATTGGTATCAAAGAATTCTAATTTTGTATATGGTGAAATGATAGTTAATACATTTGATGAGATTTACTTCAATTTTAACATCTGTAATTTCTAGTGACATGGAACCATACATCTAACTTGTAAACTCCGACTTTTGGAAATTGTTCTCCTCATTAACCATTATCATAATTCGAATAGTCCCAACCATAACTCCTCTGGTGGTGAGTATTGTTGATTAGTACCTTTGCACCATGTGCGCCAATCGCCAAATACATCACGTAGGTTTTTTTTTCCACCTCCAATGCATTTTATTCCTATGTATGGGCTTTACATGTCGTTCCATAGGATGTTAGGGTTTTCAAAACTTAATCCTGCTCATTCCACCTCCTGTTCACACCCAACCCAAACTAAAATTGCACCAAAACTATAGCCATGCCACCTGTGAATAGAACTGAGCTAGTCAAAGCTTATATCATTGAGACATACGATGAATATTTGGCATTGTTTTAATAGGTTGGATGGTGGACATTTATTTATCTCTTTCATGGTTTTAGTGAGGGGTAGTTAGAGCCTTTACCTCTACGTTTGATGTGAAGAGGGAGAAAGTTGGTGACCTAGAGATTCTTGTGGATGTTAGTTTCATTGCCAAAGTAATTGATCTTCCTACCATGGGGGGGAAATGGTCAAAAAAACTACCATGTGCATGAGATACCTTGGAAGAAGTATCTGGCCAGCAAGGATTGCACATACAATGTTAAATATTTGCAAGTTTCTTTCCTAAAACCTAAGTGGAAAGATTTGGTGCTTTTCCTACATCAGTATATAACATGTGAGGGACATTACATACTAGTGTTTATTTATCATGTGTGTCTTATCATGTTGTTTTTGGGGTATAAACTTATTCTTCGATATTATTTGTATAAAATCCTGGACAAAATAGCCAAACCTTATTAGACCCAAGATAAGAACCTTGAGAGATCCTTATTCGAAAATGACCTTATTGTATTTTGGTTAAAAGAATCATCTAATAAACATAAACAATGTGTGTGATACATCCCTCATTCGAAATAGATATCGGGAACGCTAAAGTATCGAGCACTGAGGTTATATAGCTAGGGTTCCATCTAGTCCTCCACCATTCGAATCAATTATGTTTGATCCTGGTATTGACGATGATCTCCATGAGTCTTTCCATGTAGAGAAAGTGGATTATTTTAACAATAATGGGGTTTAAATCCTTAAATTACATATCTTCATGTCACTAGGAGAATGGATAAGAATGTTGAATTCCATAATGTGGAATTGAAACTAGAATTTAGGGGTAAAAAAGGAGTTAAAACCCTTTGACCATAGCCTTTGATTTAAACCTAGAAAATGAGAAGAGGTGAGGCATTCTATGTATAATTCTCAGTAAAGGTTAAACAAACTGAAAGAAATATATCAAGGGCTCGACATAATCAGTGAAAGAGTATCCCTAAAAAGGAGGTTTTCATCAATCCTAAACTCCAATCCAAGCCTTCACCGAAGAAGAATAAACCTCAGACTAAACATAACTCAGCTTTTGTGGAAAATGTTGAAGATGTGTGTGATGGCAGCAATCCTTTAGAAAGGACTCCTCCAAGCAGTCTTGGATCTGATCCATCCCTACTCGACATGTACTATCTCCATGAATTTCTCATTACAGTGCCTCACCTAGAGCATCATATTAACCAATTGTTATACGAAAACAACCAACTGAAATCCCTAAACCAATCAAGGAAGAAAAATAAAAATCTATAGAAAATGAAGTCAAAATATAGTTAGGAGATACTCATATAATCATTAAGTCTTTGAATTTCAAGGTTCTCATCTCTCGAGATTTGAATCACACTTAATAAAGACTTTATATTATCTATATTTCAAGGGATTTCTAAGATATGTTTTGGTTTTGATTTCAATAACTAAATTTAAAATGGAAACTACAAAATTTTGATTCTGTAATATTCTTTGTTTTATTATCATTGTAAGTTGTTAATTCTATTTGCTTTATTTGTTTATAGGCAATTCTTATGATGATATTAGTTTCAATGGAGCGGCTAATGTGGATTCCTGTTAGCTATGTTACGATGACTTGTTAGTCCTTCTATGTTTATTTCTTTCAAGTAGTTTGGATATGACCATTAGGTCAAAAACAATATATTGTAATTTTGTAAAAAGAAAATAATTTGTAGATTTAGCTTGAAATCTAGGTAGGCTCTTGGGGCTATATAAAAACATTTAATTTTGACCAGTAATTAGGCAAGAGAAATGAAGAGAAATGTTGGAAAGTATACAATGATTTTGAAAACATTTTAAGTCTTTCTATAAATCTGTTGATTTGGTTTGATTCAATCAAGTATTGCTTGCACTAGCCTTATTTTCCATATTTATTTTTCGATTATCTTCTTGATTCTTAGTAATTTGACTTCTAAGAATTTTGAAGATAGCATACTGTCATTTTAGTGACTTTGATACAGAAATAGATAGTAATTTTCATTGCATTTCTTTTCATTTGTATTAATTCAATTTATGTTTGTTTATATTTGATCAACACCACCCTTTAGTGACTTCTGTCCTGAGGGTGATAATAGTTATAAACATTCCTCTTATTTTTGTTTCTGTGAATTGTCTACAAGAATTTAGATTACTAAGAGATGTTATTTTCTTTATATGAATTGAACTAATAACTATGTTGTAGCAGTTTCTAGTATGTTATTTTATTTATAGAAATAGTTATAGTCATTTCTCTAGTATACCTTAGCCAAGAAATAGTAGTTATAATGCATTAGCTAGTTCTCTGCATATATCAATTATTGTTGATGTGAATTATTAAAACGAACATTGTTTAATCTTCATTGGCTTAAAAGATAAGAAGCTTACATTTTCATAGTTATTTGTCTTTTATTCATTCACATGATGGATTACTGTTAATTTTAATTTATAATTGCTTATTTAAAATAAAATTAGATAGCATTTCATAATGTTTTTGCATAAATACATATAGTTTATTCTTTGAACCAATTACATTAAGTTCTAGTCTTTTATATGTTGTATTATAATTCTTGTACCATTTGTATAGAATTTATTGTATTTTAACTGATGATGCTAATATGATTTTTGTATCATATTTTATTAATTATTAGTTAATAGTTTTAGGTATATTAACAATAGTTTAGGTTAGTGTGTATATCATATTAGCTAACCTTTTAGGTTTCCCCCAGGTTCTCTTCTTTGTTAGAGGAAGGATCATAAGGCCAATGGAGCCTTAAAAATCATCGAGAGTGACCATCCCAAACATCTTGGGCTATTCGAAGAGCCACAGTACAGGTCACGTCCCCTTGGTTGATTAAGGTATCAAAATTCTCGTCAACAAAATGGAACTATATGGAGGGCAGACTCGACTCTAAATGGCTAAGGGCAGCCAAAAGATACAAAGTGTTAGGTCTTCTGTTATCATGAGAAGTAACTTAAGAATATTTACATATTTATATATTGTTAATTAATACTTCAATACACATAAAATAATTGTCACGGAAAAAGTAATAATTTTAAACATTCGACAAAAAAATACACATTTTACATATAGATATCATAAAAAAATACGTATTTTGGGACTTTCTCCCTAAAAATGACATGTTAATAAAATAATTTAGTGAAAAAGGTTGAACAGAAAAAGTTGGGAAAATAACAATTTACGAACTTTTATGAATTTTTATATCCAAAATAATACATTTGATATATATATATATATATAATATATATATATTATATATATTATATTAACGAAAAAAGATGAAAAAAAAATTTAAACATACAATTAAAAATGACAATCGATTTTAAAAAAACTGTAAATTAAGGAAAAACATTAAAAAGTTAAAAAAAAAAACATTGAAAGGAATACAATAAATAAAATAAAACGATCATTAAAGAAAGTTTAAAAAAGAAAATATTAAAAATTAGAACATTAAAGAATAATTAAAAAAAAAAAAAAAATTTCAAAGAAACATAGAAAAAAATTAAAGAAAATTTAAATTTTAAAAACAAATAAATGAAAAATAAAAAAATCAAGGATGACCCTTCAACACTCCTTTGGCCGAGGGCGCAAGGGCGGTCGATGGGGCATTGAATGCCTGCTAATCCGACCCTTCGATCCCTGGTTGAAGTTCATTGATTTTTTTATAATGGTTTTCTATAATTTTTTAAAATGTTTTCTTTTTAATTTTAATTCATTTAACATTTTTTTGTTTATATAGTTTATTTTTTTATTTTCATTTTATATTAATGATTTCTTTTTTAATTTTCCATACTGTTTAATTTTTTTATTTTTCTTTTCTATTTTAATGTTTTTTTTTTATGATTATTTTTTAATTAAAAAAATGTTTTAATGTTTTATTTTTTAATTTTAGAATTTTTTTAATGTTATTTTTGTTTAAATTCTTTTAATGTTTTTTATTTTATATATTTTTTAGTGTTAATTTTTTTTCTAAAAATTGTTTGTTGTTTGTTTTTTGTTTGTTATTTTTTTTTTTTTTTTTTTTTACATCTTTTGTGTGATATAATATATGTTTGATTTTTTTTTCCTCCTAATTTTTTTATTAATGTTTTAATATATTTTCTATATACTTATTATTTAAAAAAAAAAAAAATTTAATCTTTTTAAATTTTTAAATTTATGTTTTGTTCTGTAAAAAAGATCTAGGAAAAGATAATGCTAACTATAAGTGGACAAACTAAGAAAAATAGGATTTTGGTACTATATAACCAGTCATTTCTAGGGCTCCTGCTCTCGCAAACCCACATTTCTCTAGAGATTTCATACTCTATATCTTTACTTCTGATTCCTATCCTTGCATAGCAAACAAAGCCAGCTAGTGAAATTCATACTGCATTTATGAGCTTTACCTTTAGGGGAGCTGAGCTAAATTAACCAACAATAGATAAATAAGTGTTTTATCTCTTTAAGACAGTAAAGCATTTCTAGTCGTATCTACCAAAATATAAAACCAAGGTAATCGTTCCCTATCCAATAGTAAGAAACTTACTAGTCGAGAAGGAACTAGGAAAAAAAAGGCCCACTAGATGATAGCCCTCCAAGAGTATGACTTGGATATCAAACTTGTAGATAGTGTAAGGTTAAGGTCTTTGCAAACTAGCCATTGATTTTGTTAATCTTCCCAACTAGGATCCTTGTTCTCATAATGAAATATATTTGACCAAAAATGAATTTTATGTGTGCTAGATGAACCCAATTCTCAATATTATGATATTAGGTTTTATTTGTTGAATGGTTCAACATCGCCCCATTTGCAAGCTAAAAGGAGAAGATTGTTAAGGCTCAAATCCACTCCCTATTAGCTCACCAATAATTTTCTATTTTTAAAAAATTATGATGGAATATTACTTTGTTGTCTAGAATAAGGTGATTCTCATAAAGTACTCCATGAATTCCATTTTGGTCTCACTCGTGGTCATTTTGGCAGAGACACCACTACTCACAAGGTATTGAGGGTTGGATATTATTGGCCTACATGATTTAGAGATGCCCATGCCCTAGTCTGAAGATGTGAGACTCGCCAAAAGACTTTTGGTAGGATTAAAAAAAAATCCTTTCCCCTTCAACCTATTACTGTTGAAGCTTTGTTTCAACAATGGGGCTTAGATTTTGTTGGTACCATGAATCCTCCTTCATCTCAACAACATAAATATATCATAAAAACCATCGATTAATTTACGAGATAGGTGGAGGCATCCCCTCTATGAGTGGTTAATGCATGACAAGTACTAGCATTTTTATATTCTAATATTTCCACTCGTTTTGGAGTTTAGGATTCATTAGTGTTTGATAATGTGTCATATTTTGCCTCTTATGAGTTAGATGCTTATAACTATATAAAGGGATTAAAACTAACTTCATAGACAACTACTACCCTAATGGGAATGGTCTTGTTGAGTCCTCAAACAAAAACTTGATAAAAATCCTGAAAAGAACGATTTTGGAGAATCACAAAAACTGGCATATTTCCCAGTTTAATACAATATGGTCTAATCGGATAACTCCCAAAGATGGAATAAGGAATTATTCCTGTTTCCTTATATATAGAAGAGAAGCAATTTTACTTCCTAATATTTCCTTATCTTCTCTGCAACTATCTCAATAAGTATAGGAAGTGAAATCCTTTGCTATGAAAAACATGATCATTTCCTTGGTTAAATTGGAAGAAGAAAGAGAATGATTTAAACACAAATTGCATCAACATCATAAAATTATGAAACGTTGGTTTGATGGCAGATCTTCATTTAATAGAGATATTGAGGTAGGCGACCTAGTGCTTCAATGGCACAAGGCATATAAGGACAAAGGGGAGAATTCCAAGTTTCATAGGTTATGGCTATGGCCATTCGTACTTACATAAAATATTGGCCTCGATACATTTCATCTGCAAACTCTGGAAGATTGGTCTGAACCCGTTTCAATTAATGGGAGCTTCTGAAGAAGTATTTTTCGTGAATCCCTTCAGGGGTCTATTATTTTTGTAAATATGTTTTTTTTAGTTTGCTTCCATTTTTGTTTTCAAAACGTTTTTCTTTTTCTGTTTTTTCTTGAGTGATAAATCTGACATCCTGAAAATGAAATAATTTTGTCTGAAATATTTTTTGAGGAAATTTTCTAAAACAAATGTTAAGTGTTGATGTATCAAACTCTTAGATCCACTTGCTTCAAGTATAAACTAATAAAATTAATGGTTTATATTCAAAGTATTTGGTTATCACCACGCAAATGAATATGAATTAAATATTAAGAGAACTTACCACAAAACCAACATAATTAAAACGAAGAATGTGATTAGTGTAAGGTTCATGACCTTAATTTTTTTTATGGCATCCTATCTCTTAAGGATATTTTAGATCTGCTTCCCTATTTATTAGAAAATATCAAATGAGATTAATTGCAACCACTCATGGTCTTGCATTTTCTTTGTTCTGTCTTCTTGAAGTAAAAATGCTAAGGTAAAATGGGTTTAAGATATGTCCTTGGTAAGGTTATAGATGCTTGCTAGCGGCAGTGGCTTCATCTATGACATATGGGATTTCAAATCAATATTTAAGTAAGTTTATGAACACATAATTCAAAAAAATGTGAGTCCATGATTTTAAGGGGCTTCTTAGTCTACTTCCCAAGTGGAAAACAACTAGAAAGATTAAATATGAATCTATAAATAGTATGTTGGTATCCAAGCATCTAATTTTGGTTAAAAGGCACCCCTATCAAGGTTATGGACACTTGCTAGCAACAAGGGCAATGCATGTGGTATCAAAGTTGCAATTACACAACAACCTTGGTCAGTTATTCCATTTTCTCAACTTGTTGGTCATCGGTTCTCTAAAAGTCTATATGGATTTTATATGAAGTTTCTATTTACTTTTTAATTTATAGACAAGTATATTTGAAAAATCTAATATTAATTGTATTCAACCAAAACTGAAGCAAGCAACATTTGTATTGTTAAGCATGCATTTTTCATATAACATCTAATCTTTATTCCCATTACTTAACTCATTTGAAAAAGAGATAACTAGTTCATCCAGCGAGTCACAAATTGTAGGCTACCTAACCGATTCCCCTCTCATTTTCAAATTGATATGGGCCCCTCTTTTGATTTATTTCTTTTCTTTAAATTTTCATAATTGTCTTTCCACTAAAATTTTGATAATGGTTTTCAAATATAGGTTTGATCTAGATTATGATATGGATTTCCTCTCATTTCATATTGAGCATTTTTCTTCAAAGAAATGGAAAAAATATCTTAAGCCTTGTTGAATATAATTATTGATCTATTTTTTTCTTATTATATAAGGTTGTGTATCCCTTTTGTTGAAATAACAACTTGACCTATGTGTTTTGAGTCACTTCATGGGGTCATAAATTTATTTAACCTAGTCAACATGTTCTCATTAAAGTCTTTAATATGTTACACACACACAGACAAATATATATATATATATATACTCTCATTTTGATTTTTGGCTTACATTCCATGCAAGCTATAATTGTTATTTGTTTCACATTATACAGGTCAATGGATTATATGAAACTTTTTGGCTCTCAAACCCTATCATAACAATCGTTTGTTTGCTTTAGTAAGGTTTATTTACCCGTGTGAAATGTGTCATTTTAAACTTGATGGTATTGACATTTGGATTTCATTAGTTTTATTGATATATGGGTATATTTATTTTGGAAAGGGTTACATTCTTACATTTGAAACATTATCATTTCCTGAGCTAAGTGCTACAAACCTTTGTTTCTTGTTGTACCAATAAATTGATGTTGTCCCAACACTAAAGAAAATCCTCATGTGCTCTTCTTGTCTGATGGACTCCCTAACCAATCTTCATCTGTGAAGCCTTGGAGCTTCACTCCATCATTCTCATTGTACCATAAACCAAAATCTATTGTGCATCTAAGGTATCTGAGAACATTTTTTATTTATTTCTAGTGAAGCTTGGTAGCTCCATCATAAATTGACTAAGGTGAATAAATTTTGTATATATTTTAAATGGGTTTAATGGTTAAAAGTACGTGTTCTTTTAGAAGTTACAGGTTCAAAATCAGAAAAAGAAGGATAAAGTATATATACTTTGCTAATAGATCTCTTTTTTTGTTTTGTTTTAAATCAATTAATAAATAATTGATTAGCTGTGAGATGTTAAAACTAACTTATAAATTTGGGATGTTTTTAATTTATCAATGAATTATTAATTAAAAACTAATAAATTTCAGATGTTTTTAACTTAGCAATGAATTATTAATTTTTTAGCTATCAGATGTTAAAAATAATTAACAAATAATAGAATTTTGGATTTTTTAAATTTAGCAATGATATTAAAAAAGTATTGAGTAGACTTGAACTTATTAATGAATATTTTTATTTTGTTTTTAAATTTATATAAAATTTCTAATAGCTATAATATTATAATTTATTAATGAATTTTTTCAATTTTATATAAAAAAATTATTTGCCACAAGCATATTTTTATTAAAAAATATAACTTTTTAATTTTATTATTTTTTTAATTAAAATTTGCATTTATGTCACAAAATTACAAAATTATGTTTTTATTTGTTTCTAATTCATCACTTAGGAAACTAAACCAAAGAAATAATTATCATTCATCAATAAACGTCCAAAAATGATATGAAAGTAGAAATATCAAACTAAATAGGATAAGAGTTGTTCTTGTAGTGGGAAAACCATCGAGGAATATGAAAACCGATAAAAAAATATGACAACAATGGAGCAAAAATATGACAACAGTGACATATTCATAACCATTATAGATTGAAAGAGGGAAAATATCATCTAGATGTTTACCTTTGAAAAGTAGGCATTACATGATAGAAGACATACCCACCTAGAGTTCTAGGGAAAGCTTGAGGTCCCGTAACAAATTAGTGGAGTAGGCCCCAAAGAGTAGTGAATGCATAGAGAAAAGTTTGACAAATTTTTGTAAATAAATTTGTGGAACCAGGGGCCGAGTGCCCAAGTCCGTAATAAGGTAGCATAGACGGCTTCTAACATCATCACCATGACAACACCCAACACCATTGTCTTCTTCGGAAAATTGTTTTGTGAGATTAGCCTCTACAACACGAGTTGGGAGTCCAATGACATTTAATTTTTTTTCATGGTTACTCTCATCATCCCTTGAAGAAAAATCCCTCTTGATAAGGCTATGAGACCAATGCAGGGATCGATACTAATCTACCATCCCATAATGAGGATGAGATCACATACGTTTGTGCTTTAGGTAAGGAGAATGATAGTATTTTCATTTAGGAATGTCCACCATTACTATCCAATGGTTAAGACTCTCTATTGTCACATGACGATTGGTTTGAGTTAGGTGGCATATTTTTTCCAAACCTTTTGCATCTTCCTAGTTGCGGCTGGGATTTGACACCATTGCTTTTCCTTTATGTGATGTGGATCAATGTTTTTTCACTTATCAATTTAAAGAGTAATTATAATAATATTGTTTTTTTAATTCAAAAATAAGTTTTACATAGACATTGTAGAAAAACAATTATGAAATCTAAATAAGGATTTGAATTTAACACTTGGGAATCCCTAATCAATAGTACTCTTTGTTTAGGATTTATGTATGTATCTCATCATGCCATAATTTTCAATAAGCTTTTGGAGGACTAACGTCATTATCAGAACACATTTGCAACAGAGTTTCCAAAGAGTATTGTTGGCTACCCAATTCACTCCCCTCTCATTTTCAAAATGATATGGGCCCCTCCTTTTTTTTATTTGTTTGCTTTTGATTTGCGTAATCAGTTTTCTAATGAAATGTTGATAATGGTTTCAAGTACAAATTTTTATTTGGATTGTGATATGGCTTTCATCTCATTTCAAATTTAGCATTTTCATTCAAAGAAATGGAAAATTTATCTTAAGCATTATTGACTATGATTATTTATCATCATTTTTCTTGTTATATAAGGCTTTGTATTCTTTTTTGTTACAATAACAAGTTGACCTATGTGTTTTGATTCAGTTCATGGGGTCATAAATTTATTTAACCTACTCAACATGTTCTCATTAAAGTCTTCAATATGTTACCTATATATAGTCTCATTTTGATTTTTGGCTTGCATTCTGTGCCAACAATAATTGCTTTTTCTTTAGCAATATCTAAGTCAATGGACTATATGAAATTTATGGGTCTCAAATCCTATCATAATAATGGTCTGTTTGTTTTAGCAAAGGTTTATTTACATGCGTATAAAATGTGTCATTCGAAACCCAATGGTATTGACATTTGATTTTTGTGAGCTTTATAGATATATGGGTATATTTGTTTTGGAAAGGGTTATATTCTTTCATTTGATATGTTGTCATTTCATGACCTTGTCATATCAGTGGTCATTACCAAACCCTTTGATCAATATTTTGACATGTTGTTATGGTTTTATTTTCATTTTTCTTAATAGCAAGCCTATAGTTTTATAGAAATTTAATACTAGTAATTTTGATTTTTTATATGGTGATATGATGGTTGACACATTCAATGAGATTTGCATTGCTTTAAACATTTGTCATTTCTAGTGACGTGGAAACATGTCATTCTAAACCTGATGGTATTGACATTTGGATTTCGTGAGTTTTATAGATATATGGGTATATTTATTATGGAAAGGGTTATATTCTTTCATTTAATACATTGTCATTTCATAACCTTGTCATATCATTGGTCATTACCAAACCCTTTGATCAATATTTTGACATGTTTTTATGGTTTGATTTTCATTGTTTTTAATAGCAAACCTCTAGTTTTATGTGAAATTTAATATTGGTATTGAAGAATTCTGATTTTTTATATGGTGAAACGATGGTTGACACATTCAATGAGATTTGCTTTGATTTTAACATTTTTCATTTTTAGTGACATGGAACCATGCATCCAACCAGTAAACTTTGACTTTTGGAAATTGTTCACCTTTTTGAACATTATCTTAATTCGAGTAGTCTCAGCCATAACTCCATAACTCCTATGGTGGTGATTATTGTTGATTAGTACCTTTGTACTATCCGTGTCAATCACCTAATACATCACATAGGGTATTTTTCCACCTCTAATGCATTTTATTCCTATGTATGGGATTTACATGTCATTCCACATGATGTTAGGGTTTTCAAAACTTAATCCTTCTCATTCCACCTCTTGTTCACCACCAAACCTAACCAAAATTACACCAAAACTATACCATGCCACCTGTAAATAGAACTGAGCCAATCAAAGCTTATATCATTGAGACATATGATGAATATTTGACATTGTTTAAATAGGTTGGATGGTGGAAATTTATTTAACTCTTTCAAGGTTTTAGTGAGGGAGTAGTTAGAGCCTTTACTTGTACCTTTGATCCTAAGAGGTAGAAAGTTGGTGACCTAGAGATTCTAGTGGATGCTAGTTTCATTTCCAAAGTAACCCATATTCCCACCAAGGGGGGAAAATGGTAAAAAAAACTACCCTGTGCATGAGATCCCTTGAAGAAGTTTCTAGCCAACAAGGATTGCACATAAGATGTTAAATATTTGCAAGTTTCTTTCCTAAAACCTATGTGGCAAGATTTGCTATTTTTCCTGCATCATTATATAACATGTGAGGGGCGTTACAAACTAGTGTTTATTTATCATGTGTCTCCTTATGGGGTTTTTCGGGTGTAAAATTAATCTTCAATATTTTTTGTATAAAATCCTAGACAAAATGGCCAAAGATTATTAGACCCAACATAAGAAACTTGACATATCCTTATTCCACAATGACCTTGTATTTTTGTTGAAAGAATCATCTAATTAAAAACAACAATGCGTGGGATGTGTCCCTTCTTTGATATGTCTTTTAGGAATGCCAAAGTGTTGAGCACCCAAGTCTTACAGCTAGGGTTATGTCTAGTCATCCACCAGTCGACTCAATTCTATTTGATCCTGATATTGAGAATAATCTCAATGAGTCTTTCCATGCAAAGAAAGTGGATTGTTTTGACAATAATTGGCTTGTAAATCCTTAAATTACATCTCTTCATGTCACCAAGAGAATGGATAAGAATGTTGAATTTCATCATGTGGAATTGAAACTAGAATTTAGGGGAAAATAGGAGTTAAAACCCTCTGACCATAGCCTTCAATTTAAATCTTCAAAATGAGAAGAGGTCAGTCATTCTAAGTACAATTCTCAGTGAAGGTTAAAAAAAATGAAAGAAATATATCAAGGGCTCGACATAATAGGTGAAAGAGTATCTCCAAAAGGAGTTTTTCATTGATCCTAAAGTGCCATCCAAACCTTCACCAAAGAAGAATAAAGCTCAGACTAAAGATAACTCAGGTTTTGTGGACAATGATGAATATGTGTGCGATGGAAACAATCCTTTAGAAAATACCCCTCAGAGAAATCCTGTATTTGATCTATCCCTACTCTATAATAACTGACACCATCAATTTGTCATTACAGTGCCTCACCTAGAGCATCATATTAACCAATTGTTATATGAAAACAACCAACTAAAATCCCTAAACCAATTAAGGAAAAAAAGTAGAAATCTATAGAAAATGAAATCAAAATACAGCTAGGAGATACTCATATAATCATTAAATCTTCGAATTTCAAGGTTGTCATCTCTCTAGATTCGAATCACACTTAATAAATACTTTATATTATCTATATTTCAGGGGATTTCTAAGATATGTTTTTGTTTTGATTTCAATTTCTAAATTTAAAATGGAAGCTAAAGAATATTGATTTTGTAAAATCCTTTGTTTTATTATCATCGTAAGTTGTTAATTCTATTTTCTTTATTTTTTGATAGGTTATTCTTATGATAATATCAGTTTCAATGGAGTGGTTAATGTGGATTCCTTTTAGCTATGTGACGATGACTTGTTAGTCCTTCTATGTTTATTTCTTTCAAGTAGTTCGAATATGACCATCAGGTCAAAAACAATATATTGCAATTTTATAAAACAAAGTTTAATTTGGAGATTTAGCTTGAAATATAGTTAGGCTCTTGGGCATATATAAAAACCATTTAATTTTTATTAGTAATGGGGAGAAAGAAATGAAGAGAAATGTTGGAAAGTATACAATGATTTTGAAAAAATTTTAAGTCTTTCTATAAGTCCGTTGATTTGGTTTGATTCAATCAAGTATTGCTTATACCAGCCTAATTTTCGATACTTATTTTTCGATTATCTTCTTGATTCTTAGTAATTTGACTTCTAAGAATTTTGAAGATAGCATACTATCATTTCAGTGACTTTGATATAGAAATAGATAGTAATTTTCATTGCATTTCTTTTCGTTCGTATTAATTCAATTTGTGTTTGTTTGTATTTGATCATTACCATCCTTAAGTGAATTGTGTCATAAGGGTGATAATAGTTATAAACATTCCTCTTATTTGTGTTTCTGTGAATTGTCTCCAAGAATTTAGATTACTGAGAGATGTTATTTTCTTTATATGAATTGAACTAATAACTATGTTGTAGCAGTTTCTAGTCTGTTATTTTATTTCATTTTTGGTTTATTAAACTATTTCATAAACAAATAATTGGAACAAAAATCTACTCATAGAAATAGTTACAATCATTTTTCTAGTATACCTCAGCCAAGAAATAGTAGTTAGAATGTATTTTCTAGTTCTCTACATATATCAACTATTCTTGATGTGAATTATTAAAATGAACATTGTTTGATCTGCATTGGCTTAAAAGACAACAAGCTTACATTTTCATAGTTATCTGTCTTTTATTTATTCACATGAAGGATTATTGTTAATTTTAATTTATAATTGCATATCTAAATGAAAATTAGATTGCATTTCATAATATCTTTGTAGAAATACATATAGTTTATTCTTTGAACTAATTACATTAAGCTCTAGTCTTTTATATGCTGTATTGTAATTCTATACCATTTGTATATAATTTATTGTATTTTCATTGTTGATGCTAATTTGATTTCTATATCATATTTTATTAATTATTAGTTAATAGTTTTAGGTATATTAACAATATTTCAGGTTAGTGTGTATATCAGATTAGATAACCTTTTAGGTTTTCCCCTGGTTCTCTTATTTGTTAGAGGAATGATACAAAGGAAAATGAAGCCTTAAAACCCATCAGGAGTGACCATCCAAAACATCTTGGGATATTAAAAGAGCCTCAGTACAGGTCACATCCCCTTTAATGACTAAGGTATCAAAACCCGCATCAACAAAATGAGAATATATGGAGGGCATTCACGACTCTAAATGGCTAAGGGCTACCAAAAGAGACAAATTGTTAGGTCTTCTATTGTCATGAGAAGTCACTTAATTTTTTTACATATTTATATATTGTTAATTAATACTTTAATACACATAAAATAATTGTCAATCATAATTTTGAACACTAGACAAAAAATACACATTTTACATATAGATATCATTAAAAAAATACATATTTTTGGACTTTCTTGCTAAAAATGACATGTTAAATAAAATAATTTTATGAAAAATTGAATAAAAAGGTTGGAAAAATAACAAATTTTACGAATGTTTTATGAATTTCATATCCAAAAATAACAAAATTTGATTTTTTTTAACCAAAAAACCAAATCACATAAATTTTAATTAAAAATAACAAAAAAATTGTTAAAAAGAAAAATATCTCTACTCATGTTCCTTCAACTTCTAGGATTCGTATGCTATCACTTCTCCATCATGCATTAACACTCACCCTAACTCTTCTTGACAGGCTTTTGCATAGAAAACCAATTCCTTGTTTGAGTCGACAATTTTTAACATGGTGGCAGTGGTTAATAACTACTTCAGTTGATCAAAACTTTGTTGGCCATTAGTTGTCCACTTGAAATCCCTTCCTTTCTTTTACATAGAAATAATCAGGTAAGTAATTCAGGAAAACCCCTCAATAAAACGACCATAGGACCCTTCGAGACTGATGAAGGATCATATATCTGCTACATTTTCTAGTACATGTCATTCCATAATGGTTCTGATCTTTTCAGGGTCAACAGTTAAACCTTAAGCTGAAATGACATGTCCCAAGTATTGGATTTGGTCCTTATAAAATCGTACTTGCTAATTTAACATACAATTGATGTTCCATAAAACTTGCATCACTATACACATATGTTCTTTATATTCCTCTAGATTTCTGGAATAAACCAAGATATCGTCGATGAATATCAAGACAAATTTATCTAGGAATGGGTGGAAAATAACATGCATGAAACTCATGAACGTTGCTAGCGCATTGGTCAATCCAAATGGCAAGACCACAAACTCATAATGTCCATAACAGGTTCTAAATGTTGTCTTACAAATGTCCTCCACTTTTACTCTAATTTGATGGTAACCCGATCACAAATCGATCTTAGAGAAGATCATAACACCTTTGACATGATCAAATAAACCATCAATTCAAGGCAATGTAGAAAATCTTGTAGATTCACAAGCTCATGCAATGTACTAAAGCATAGGACAAGAATCTACTTCTACATTCAACCTGCGGAAGCGAATACATCAATAAAAACAATATGAACAAGAAGAAGATAAATCAATGGAACATAACACAAGATGTATCTGGGGAAAGCCACTACTCAAAACCCTGCTATTTGTATTTCATATACCATAAATATGAGTGAAGATACAGAGCTTTATTTCACTAGAAAATTTCCGCACAAGTATGCTCAACTCTCTCAGCTCACAAGCAAGCTTTTCGCCAACACTTAGCTAATTTTGTAGTTCTGCAAGCTCCTAATCTCTTTTGTAATTCCTAGGATGAATAACCTGTATTTAAAGGGAATTCATGGTTCGAAAACTGTACAATCCAAACATAGGGCCAATCTATGATGCATGCATGATATTTACACTCCAGTAAATAATACCATTGATAATACATTGTCCCTGCACTCTAGTCTCAACCGAGTATTTCTCAGAATCGACATGCATGAATTTCTCATGACAGAATCTTCAGTTAACTGGAGTAGCACTAGTAGATGCATTAGTGCACCAACTAACTTTTAGTCCTCTATTAGTTCCAAAAAGAATTTAGAACTAATTTAACTTAACTTAACTTAGCAAACAGAGTGATCTAAGTTCCAACTCAATTTAAACTCATATTGTACCCCTAAAACTTAGGGAGAACATATACATGACTACAAAAAGACTTCCAGCTCGAAATTCCTAAGCTATTTAAGTTAATTACACTTAATTAACTATTTATAAGTTTATATGAGAATAGAATTCAATTTTAATTCTCAGTTTAATCCAAGGACAAATTAAACTGAAATTTCTTGTTCCCATTTCTCAACACTCCCCCCAACAAGAAAGGGATTATCAATGACACCAATCCTGTCTCTGTGAAACTCAAATTTACATCCTCAGAATGCCTTTTCTAAAATGTCAACATCTTGCTCCTCCGTGGGAATGTACTCTAACAAAATAATCTACCTCAATATATAATCTCTGAGATGATAATATCAGATATCAATATGCTTGGAACGACCATGAAAAACTGGATTTTCAACAACTCTGATTATTGCAGTAAATCATAGTTGGATCCATCCGCTAACCAAAAAAACCAACCAGGATCTTCCTCATCCATATGGCATCACATCCTAATTGACTCACAACCATGTACTCTGTCTTTGCCGAACTGAGTGTAACTGATCTTTGTTTCTTGATGTTCCAAAAAACTCACTGACCCAATACTCCCCGTCTCCCTACCATACCTCCATGCCAAGAAAGTAATGCATGAGCCTCATTTCCTTCATATCAAACTCTCTTGCAAGGTCATCCTTACAAGATTTGATCATCTGATCATTGCCTGTCAGTATGAGATCATCAACATTAAGTACAATGATCAACAATTTACCTTCCACCACTATGTGGTACACATTTGCATCTGCTTCACTCTTCGTGAAGCCTAACCCGGTGAAGTAATTATCTATCCTGGTGTACTAAGCATCGGGTGCTTGCTTTAGCTCATACAAGGCTCTCTTGAATTGGAACACATGAGACTCATGGTCAAAGGTTTCAAAACCTTCAGGCTGCTCTATGTACACTTCTTCCTCAATCATGCCATTAAGGAAGGTTGTCTTCACATCCATCTGATGTATCTTCCAAGCCATTTGTGCTGATATTTCCATGATAGATCTGATTGATGAGTACCTTGCAACAGGAGCAAAGGTATCATCATAGTCAATCCCCTCTACCTGTGAAAATCCATGGGCCAAAATTCTAGCCTTATTCTTCTCCGCACTACCATCTGTAGATTGATTTAACTTGTAAATCCAATGGGAGCTCACCATTGACTTGTCCTTCAGTCTTGAGACAACATCCAAAACATTGTTATGAGGTATGGAATCATACTTCTCCACCATGGCATCAACCTAAACGGTTCCTGCACTGCTTCCTTAAACGAATATTGCTCTATCACAACACATTTTCCCATAGGATCCATGTATATAGTGTACCTCTCAGGTGACCTTCTCTTCTTGCAATGAGAAGTGGGTGCTCCCACATTCTCCCGTGCATCATCCAACAATCTGTCAACCTCTCTATTGCACTTTCTTCCCTCTCTACAAGACTCTGCGTGAGTGTATGTCTCCACTCTCGGATCCTTTGCATGTGGCTTCTCCAAGTAAATTTGATGCTTCTCAACCTTAGGAGCTAAAATATCCTCATTCGCATGTATCTCAAGCTCCCTCTCAAGGGAAGCTCGCATGGGCCTTCTCCTCATCGAATATGATATCCCTACGAACCACTATCATCTTGTTGGTCGACAAGTACACTCGATAGTTGTGAGGTGTATCAATGTACCCCCAAAATATCCCACTCTGTTGTTAGCTCAAGCTTCTTCCATGCATCGTTGGTCACATGGAAGTACACCGATGACCCAAAAATGTTGAAGTGACTAGCCTATGGCCTCTTACTCAAATAATCCTCCTCTAGTGTCTTCATCTCAAGTATTTGATGTGGGCTACGATTCTTAGCATAAACCGATGTGTTGCATGCCTTATCCCACAAGTGTGGTGGCAGGCTATGATCATGCAACATCTCCCTCAATGCCCCTACTATGCTTATGTTCTTTCTCTCGACCACCCCATGCAGCTGAGGGTTATGGGGTGTCGTTAGCTCCTGTTTAATCCATTTTGTTGCACATAAGTTATTAAACTTATTTGACACATACTCACCACTATTATCACTCTATAGAGTTTTAACCTTCTTTCCCGACTCTTTCTCCACCAATGCTTTAAACTCACAAAATTTTGTGAACGTTTGATCATTTTTCTACGTAAAAAATATCGAGCATTTAGGAGAATAGTCATAAGAAAATATAACATAATACCTGTGTTTGGTTGTGGATCCTATCGAGAATGATCCACACACATCTAAATGGACTCACTCTAGAATAGCCTCTACTCAATTGTCTCTTTTCGTGAAAGGAAGACTTGGTGTATTTTAACAAAGTAAACCCCTTTCATGTATCAACTTTCTCAAGTGTACCTTTGGGAATACCGGTAGAGATCTACTGTAATATCTTCAAAGCCCCATGATGCAAGTGACCCAATCACCTGTGCCACTACTTGCCAACGTCTTGGCTCTGAACCCTTTCTACTTTAGTTTCCAAAGGAGCACACTCCTCTAACTCCATCTTATAGAGATTCTTCACCCAAATCCCTCTATTATTTACTTGACCCATGGCTATGTGTCGAAGGAACGCCTTTCCTTTCAATAAGATCACATCATAGCCTCTATCCTAAAGCATGGAAACATATACCAATTTCTTCTTCAGCCCAGGTACATACATTAAATTCTTCAAGGTGAATGGAGCCCCATGCTACCTTTGAAAAATAATCGTGCTCAATCAAGTAACATTATACTTTCCACCGTCACCCATCTCGATATGCATCTAGCGATATTTCTCCTCCAGGCCACTTAATAACTCTTTCTCACCAGTCATGTGGAATGAATCTCTACTGTCTAAGTAACATACACTTCCCATCACTGATGACACCATGCCTACAATGAGGGAAAATTCCAATTCGAATTGAGAGGCCAAAGCCTCACCCGCTGCTCCTCTTGAGGACTCCTTCTTGGACTTCTTGAGTGGACAATTTGTAGCAAAATGGCCTAGCTCATGACAATGGAACAAATTAACTTTGTCATGTCTTTCTTCTTACCTCCATGATAAGAATCTGATATGGAATGGGAAGAATTTCCTTCCCCTTCTTTGCCTTAATCATTAAGGAACAATTCTCTTCATCATCAGTCTTTGATGAAGAGCCATCCCTAGTGTTCCTCCTAATCTCCTCCTGCATCAAATACGACCATAGTTGTTCCTAATATAGAAGATTATTCTGACCATTAAAATATTCCTGATAACTATGCCAAATATTTGGGAGTCCTAGAAGAGAAAGAATCACCATATCATCCTTGACAACCGTGATTCCAACACTTACAAGTTCATCATGACATTGAGTGAACTTGGTCAAGTATTTTGGAATAGTCTCGCCTTTCTCCATTTTGATTTTACAAAGTTTGTCCTTCAATGCCAATTTCCTCTAGTCACTGTTGTTCTAATACAAGTATCTCAATGCTTTCCACATAGCATACGGAGTTTCCTTTCCATGGAAACTCGATACAATGTGGTCTTGAAATCCCTCAAGGATTATCCACCTCGCCTTCACCACACTCTTCTTCTATTTGACCAAATTCTCTGCATCTAAAGCTGTTGGCTTAGGAATTTCTTGATCAATGAATTCCTTCAAGCCATTATCCTCTAGCACAACCTCCATTCTTTCAGTCTAGGATATAGAATCTAAGTTGCCTTCCAATTCATACTCGAGCCACAAACTGTAGAACTCCATATGCCGATCCTGAGGTATGTGTTGCAAATTTGAATTTCACCTATAACCCAAAGCTTAAAACTTCAAAATATCCTCTAGTATACTGTTCTCATCTCTGATGCCATGTAGAAAATCCTGTAGATTCACAAGCTCATGCAATTTAATATATAACAAGACAAGAATCTACTTCTACTTTCAACTAGCATAAGCCAATTGATCGATGAAAACAATATGAATAAGAAGAAAATAAATCAATGGCACATAACACAAGATGTATCTAGGGAAAGCCCCTACTCGAAACCCCACTATCTTTATTGCATATATAAGAAATATGAGTGAAGATACAAATTGTGTTCTCACTGGAACAATTCTGCACAAGTATGCTCAACTCTCTCAGCTAACAAGCTAGATCTTGGCCAACTCTTAGCCAATTTTGTAGCTCTCCAAGCTCCTAATCTCTTGCATAATTCCTAAGATGGATAGAATGTATTTAAAGGGAATTCATGGTTCCAAAATTGTGCAATCCAAACATAGGATCAATCTCTAATCCAGTTAATAATGTCACTGATAGTACATTGTCCCTGCACTCTAGTCTCAATTGGGTCTTTCTCATAATCGACATGCATGCATTTCTCATGAGGGAATCTTCAGTTAACTGGAGTAGCACTAGTGGATGCATTAGTGCACCAACTAACTGTTAGTCCTATATTAGTTCCAAAAATAATTTAGAACTAATTTAACTGAACTTAACTCAATAAACTGAGTTATCTAATTTCCAACTTAATTTAAACTCATACTAGACCCCTAAAACTTAGGGAGAACATATACATGACTATAGAAAGACTTCCAACTCGAAATTCCTAAGCTAATTAAGTTAGTTAAGCTTAATTAACTATTTACAATTTGCTTTGAGAATAGAATTCGATTTTAATTCTCAGTTTAATTCAAGGGAAAATTAAATTGGAATTTCTTGTTGTCCTTTCTCAACACGTAATGGGTACTTTTTCTTGACAGTTAATGTTTAAGCTACCGATAATCGATGCAAAGTCTCAAAGTTCCATCCTTTTTCCTTACAAATAGTACTGGAGCTCCCCAGGGTGACACGCTTAGGCGGGTGTACCCTTTTTCGAGCATTTCTTGTAACAACATCTTAAGCTTTGTTAGCTTAGCTATATTCATACAGTATGTGGCTTTTGACACAAGGAATCCTCTAGGGACCAACTTATTGAGAAATGGCAACAAGAAATTCATGTTTAAATTTGTCCTTGAATTTAAAATGTGAATTAAAATCGAATTCTATTCTCATATCGACTTGTAAATAGTTAGTTAAGTTTAATTAACTTAATTAGCTTAGGAATTTCTAGTTGGAAGTCTTTTTGAAGTAATGTATATGTTCTCCCTAAGTTTTAGGGGTCCAGGACGAGTTTAGTTGTGAGTTGTGATTAAATAACTTAGCTTACTGAGTTATATTCAGTTAAATTAGTTCCAAACTGTTTAAGGAACTAATAGATATTTAATAGTCAGTTGGTGCACTAGTTCATCCACAATTGTCACTCTAGTTAATCGAATATTCCCTCATCACAAACTCATGCATGTTGATTATGAGAAAGACCGAGTTGAGACAGGAGTGCAGGGATAGTGTATTATTAGTTGTATGATTTACTGAGTTGTATAGATCATGCATGCAATTAGGAACTAGAACTAGTTTGAATTGCACAGTTTTGGAAGCACTGGATTCTCATTAATATGTTATACTCAGCCATAGGAATTATGCAAGGAAATAGGGGCTTGGTAGGAAATGAAAATTGGCTAAGTGTTGGCTTATAGTGGGTTTGTGAGGCAGATATTTGAGCATACTTATGCAAAATTTTTCTAGTGAGAGCAAGCTTTGTATCTTCACTCATATTTATGATTAATGTAATATAGGTAGTGAGGTTTTGAGCAGTGCATTTCCCCAGATACATCTTGTGTTATGTGCCATTGATTTATCTTTTTCTTGTTCATATTTTTTTCATTGATCTATTGGATTCCACTAGTTCAAAGTAGAAGTAGATTATTGTCCTTTGCTTTAGTACATTGCATGGTATCAGAGCGGAAGATAGTATACTAGTGGATATTTCAAAGCTTTGAGTTTTGGATTACAAGTGAAATTTGAATTTGCAATACATACTTCAGGATCGATAGATGGCATTCTACAGTTTGCAGCTCAAGTATGCCTTGGATGGAAACTCACATTTTATAGACTGGAGGGACAAAATGGAGGTTGTTCTAGAGGATAATGGCTTGAACAAATTTGTTGATCAAAAAATTCCTAAGCTAGCAACATCAGATGCACAGATTGTGGTCGAATGGAAGAAGTGTGTGGCAAAGGCAAAGCAGTTAGTCCTTGAGGGAGTTTGAGACCACATTGTCTAGAGTCACCATGGAAAGGAAAATCCATATGCTATGTGGAAAGCATTGATGGACTTGTAAAAGAACAATAGTGATCAAATTAAATTGGCACGAAAGGACAAACTTAGAAAAATAAAAATGGAAAAAGGCAAGACGATTCCAAAATACTTGACCAAGTTCATTCACTGTCATGAAGAAATTGGAAGTGTTGGAATCACAATTTTCGAGGATGATATTGTGAGTATTTCTCTCTTAGGACTCCCAAAGATTTGGCATAGTTATCAAGACTTCGTTAATGGCTTGGAGAAGCTCTCTGATTGGGAACGACTGTGGTCAGACTTGACGAGGGAGGAGATCATGAGGAACACCGGGGATGGCTCTTCATCAAAGACTGATGATGAAGAGAACTGTGCCTTAGTGATTAAGGCGAAGAACGGGAAAGGGAAATATTCCCATTCCAAATTGGATTCTTATCATGGAGGTAAGAAGAAAGACGTGATGAAAGTTAAGTGATTTCATTGTCATGAGCTCAGCAATTTTTCTACAAATTTTCCACTCAAGAAGTCCAGGAAGAAGTTTTCAGGAGGAGTGGTGAGTGAGGCTTTGTTCTCTAAATTTGAATTGGATTTTTCCCTCATTGCATGCATGGTGGCATCAATGATGGAAAGTGTACGATACTTAGATAGTGGAGCTCTATTCCACATGACTGGTGACAAGGAGTTATTCAGTGACCTAGAGGAGAAAGATCTCTAGATGCAATCAAGATGGGTGACAATGGGAAGTATATTTCTACTGGATTGGGTACGGTTACTTTTTGGAGGGAGCATGGGGCTCCACCCACCTTGAATAAAGCTATGTATGTGCCCAATCTGAAGAAGAACTTGGAATTCATTGCCATGCTTTAGGATAAAGGCTATGATGTGATCTTGTCAAAAGGAAAGGCATTCCTTCAACACATAGCCATGGGTCAGATAAAGAAGATAGGATTCAGGTGAAGAATATTTATAAGTTGGAGGTGGAGGTGTGTGCAACTTTGAGAACAAAAGCAGAAAAGGTACAAATCTGAGATGTTGATGAGTTGTGGCACAACCGAGTGGGCCACTTGCATCATGGGACTTTGAAGATATTGCAGTAGATCTCTACCAGTCTTCCCAAAGGTACGATTGAGGAAGTTGATACATGCAAGGGGTGTACTTTTGCAAAATACACCAAGTCTTCCTCTTACGGTAGAGACAGACGAGCATAGGCTATTCTAGAGTGAGTCCATTTAGATGTGTATAGACCATTCTCGACAACATCCATAGCCAAACACATGTATCATATTATATTTGTTGATGAATTTTCTCGAAAATGTTGGATATTTTTCATGCAGAAAAAGGATAAAACCTTCACAAATTTTTGTGAGTTTAAAGAATTGGTGGAGAAGGAATAGAGAAAGAAGGTTAAAGCTCTACTGAGTGATAATGGTGGTGAGTATGTCTTAAATAAGTTTAAGAACTTTTGTGAAGTGGTAGGGGCAGTGAGGGTGATATTGCATGATCAGGGCCTACCACTACACTTATGGCATGAGGCATGCAACACAATAATTTATGTTTAAAACTGTAGCCCACATCTGATACTTGAGATGAAGACAACAGAGGCGGCATGAATGACCGCAGTTAGCTCCAAGTTGTATGTTGACTACTTTTGTTCATACTCCTTAACCTTCCTAGATTCATAGGCAACCACTCTGCCCTCTTGCATTAATACACCACCCACTCCTTCCTTACTGGCATCTGTAAAAACCACATATTTTTTGTTGGGATCAACAATACTCAAAATAGGTTCTATGGTAAGAAGTTGCTTTAGCTGATCAAAGCTCCTTTAACAGTTAGGTGTCCATTTGAAAACTTTGATTTTCTTTTGTAGAGAGATGATAGGATACGCTACGCCGGAGAAACCCTCCACAAATCTCCAATAGTAACATGCTAATCCCATACATGATCTTATGTTGCCTGTATTATTTGGTATTGGCCATTCCGTAATGGTTCTTATCTTTTTCGGATCTACGGAAATTCCACCCTTGGTGATGACATGTCCCAAGTATTATATTTGAGCCTTAGAGAAATCACATTTACTGTACTAGGCTTACAGTTGGTGTTCTCATAGCACTTGTAGAACAATACAGAGATGTTCCTTATGTTCTTCCACGTTTCAAGAATAGATTAGTATGTCATCAATAAAGATTAATACAAATTTATCTAAGAACTAATGAAATATGATGTTCATGAGACACATGAAAGTTGTTGGGGTGTTAGTTAGTCCAAATGGTAAGACCACGAACTCATAATGTCCATAATGTGTCCTGAAAGTTGTTTTTGCAATATCTCCCTCTTTATTTTGATATGATGATACCCAGAGTGGAAATCAATCTTTGAGAATACGGTTGCACCTTTCATGTGGTCAAAGAGCTCATCTATCTAGGGAAGGGGTATTTGTTTTTAATGGTCAACTTGTTTAGCTGGCAGTAATCCATTCACATTCGCAAGGTTTTGTCCTTATTTTTAATAAATAAGACTCGAGCTCCCCAAGGAGACACACTGGGATGGATATACTTCTTATCAAGAAACTCTTGGAGTTGCATCCATACTTATGTTAGCTTGGGTATGCTCATTCTATATGGTGCCCAGGAAACTGGAGCAACTCCTGAAATCAACTGAATAGTAAAATCTATGTCTCTTTTAGGGGGTATTCCCAGTATTTCTTCAGGAAACATATCTGGAAAATTTTGTATCACAGGTATGTTCTCTAGTGATACAGGCTTATTTTTAGAGTCATCATACCCAACTTGTATAACATAAACTTGACAACCTTTTCTGATGCATTTGGATAATTGAGAGGCTGTTATTGGCCTTAATTGCAGAGGTTTTTGAACTCCTTGAATTTCTTGTCTCTCTCCTACTTCATCTCGGTAGCTAATAGATCTTTTTTACAATTTATTAAGGACCAGTGCTTTTTTAACTAGTCCATACCTATCAAAATATCATATGACCCTAGAGGTAACACATTTAAATCAGCTATGATAGTTTGACCATCTAATTTCAAGGGGAAATTGTTTAATTTAGACAAAAATCTTCTTTTTGCCCCTGTGGCTAGCTGTACTAACCATGGGTTTTTAAATTTAACTTGTAATTTACATCATACCACTACCTTGGACCTAATGTAGCTTAATGTAGCCCCAGTATCTATTAAAATAGAGCAGGTCTGGTAAAAAATGGTACCTTAAAATTCAACCATAGTTGGTTGAATCTCCACCTGAGGATCTTCAAGAGCTGCGTTGATCTTAGGGTTGCTTCTTGCCACTTATCCCATAGCGGATGCCTCCTGAATTTGTGAGATCTCATCTACTCCCCTGCATTAAGGGCAGTTTTTGACATAATGCGGGCCTCCCCATCCCCAACACTAGACAGGTGGTCTATTAATTAATTATGTTTCATTTTTGCTGATTTTTTCATTTGTCATAGCTTCACCTGGTACCTTAAATCTCGACTTATTCACATTCCAATTACCATGACCTTTATATACTCCCTTGTTGTTGGTGCTCTTATTTCCCTTATGGTTGGGAATGAATTTATTTCACTTCTTGTTTGCCCACCTTTTAATCGTATCTCCCTTTGGTTTATTTTTTTGATAACAAATTCGTGCTTTCCAAATGACTTCATCCATGGTTTTTGGAGTGTCAAATTCCATCCATTCTTTCATGAACAGTAGAAGACTGCTGACAAGCCGTTGTTCCTTAGCTTTTTCTTCATGAATATAAGGACTGTATCACAATAATGATGTGAATTTTGTTATAAATTCATCCATGGTCATTTGGCCCAGGCAGAGGTCATGGAACCCTTTTTCTTTTTCATCATAAAACCTCTTAGTCAAATATTTCTCTTTAAATAATTTCTAGAATTTCTCCCAAGTTATGTTTTGTTCGTTGACCCCGTGGACTGTTTTTACTTCCTCCCACCACAATGTAACTTTCCCTTGAAGCTAGAAAATGGCCATACATGCCTTCAAATTGTAGTCATACTCGTATAGCTGGAAATACTTGTTCATATTAATTCACCATGCTTTAGCAACCTCTTCTTGCTTCCTATCAAAGAGAGGAGGCTTGATTTTATGAAACTCCCCTTGGAGTTCAATCTTTTGTTTCTTCTACGTCTTATGACCAGACACGTTTCCTGATTCTTCCTATTGGTTTTCTTCTCCTCCTTGTGTTTCCATATTTTCAGTTTGGAACTCTTGTCCCCCAGTCATGTGGTCATGCTCTAGATTGGGGGCTAGTGGCCAATGATCTTGTCTATCCGACAAGATTTTTAGGATCTTTCCTTGTTCTTGCATCAACCTTTTGTTTTCTGTCCAAAGTTGGGCCATCTCACCTTTCAGTTCTTCGACAGTTGTCCAGAGGCCTGCGTTGGGATTTTGTGTATCATCACCTAGTTGCACCCAAACCTCAGGATTGCCTTCCTAAAATGATGTTGGCCTTATTCCCAATATGGAAGCATGTGGTAGATTTCCAGCTCGCCCCACGCTGAATATCTGTTGTCTCCTATGTGCACAACACAATTTTGTTATTCCTTATTCTAGAGGCCTCAGTATTGAAACCTAAGCACTCTGATACCATATGTAACAAATCCATATATAAAAATTTATTATATATAAAAAATAACTTAAACCACCCCAAAATTACATTTATATGTTAGAGGAGACATAATCAATTATTAACTATCATGTATGAGTTATATACAACCTTGCAAAATGCCATTACCAAATTTATTAAAATATAATGGTTTGGACTTTAGATGCTATGTATTATTTGTATGATGATGATTCCAAAGGGATTTTGTTGTATGTGGCATTGAATTTAAAATATTTACATCCCTGTGTATTAAACAAATGGGTACACTGCCGGCCTATGTAATAATTATTTGTAGGCCATAGCCTCGAATCCCACTCAAGAAACACGTGTGTATTTAGTGCTCTGGCTGTCTGAGTCCTGGTGGATGCCTAAAGGTGATCCATCTGTCCTTTTCCAACCTAACTATTTGGTAGCGAAGGTCCCGCATAACATTTTTGGGGGCTTAGAGCCTATAAATTAGATAAAAATATTGTAAAAATTCTGAAATATGTAGAGTGCGAAATGTAATAGAGCGAGTCAAAGGGTTGTCTGCCCAAGAATAATATAGAAGAATAGGAAGTAAGTCGGCTTGCCCATGGTTTGCGGACCATGGGAAGGTATAAATAGAGTGAGGCTATATGGGTAGAAGGTAGTTTCTTGGTATGTACTTTTGGATCTGAACTGTAATGGATTTTTGAAGAGCGAAGTCTTGAAGCATATGGAAGTTCGAGTCAAGGGTGTTGGAAGGTAGATAGAGGCTCTACAGCTGTGTGTGCAGAGGCATAGTAGAGTCAGCATCTATGTGCGCAGACCCCTGCAGCTGAGTGTGCGGGGTGGATCTAGATGTATTGGTGAAGAAAGTAAATAAAGATAAGTTGATTCTAAAATTCTGTGTTAAATCTAAATTGTTACAGATCTGGTTAATTTATGGTTGATATAACTGTTTGATCTCTGTGCGAATACTTATGTTATAAGTCTATGTGAATCTATATCTTGAACTGGTTATTTCTATTAAATGTTTGCTTAAAGACCATAAAAGGTAGGTCTAATCTATAAAAAATGCATTAATAAGTATTAAGGATTTTCCTGGGTCCAGATCTACGTGGAGCAGAGTGGTGCGAAGCCACAAAACGTTGTGTGAACCCTCCAAACCACATCAAGACATCCCAAGGGTGCGGAAACTTGGTTCTAGCACCCTCCCCTGCTACCTCGGGTGAGACCTTAGTTCGCACTCTGTGGGCTGTTGCCGAAAGGGCCGGTAGCTGCGAGATTTGTTTGGCTAAATAACTCTTCCGAACCTAGGTCAGGACCATATAAGCCAACAAATGGTTCTACTGCCGGGACCGGGATCTACCTAAGGAGTGTTTGATGTCGGAATACTAGAGCCCTACAAGGAAAGAGCTTGAATATTGATTGGATCAGGAGAAGTACGAGCTTATAGAACACTGACGCGCAAGCCAAAGGTTTAGAATGACGAGCGCAATGCAACTAGCAGTATTTAAAGGATCAGGAAGTGAACATCGAGAACAATTTTGGTTCATGGTAGCGGTGGTATAGGTAGTGCATGGAATTATGGATGATAACATCAAGAAGGCTACTTTAGTTAGTGCGTTGCAGGACCGAGCGCTGATATGGTATATAAAGTACTCAAGCACTAACCTGAATGCAGGGACAATGGAGATCCAGAGCGAATTAAAAAAAGAATTTGGTTGGCGAAAATCAAAGACACAATCGTTCATTGGGTTCAAAAGATAGCGATGCTACTGGGTGAAACCCCGTGGGATCGGGATCAGAGGTTAAAGATCACAATTCGCGAGGCTAACATGACATTGATGGATGAACAACATTACACATGGTTTGTGGTGTCATTGACACCACATCTGAGGACAACGCTATCACAGCAAAATATCTCAACCCAAGTCGAAGCACTAGAAAGAACGATGAGATTGGACAAAACCCCAATACAGGATCTAGGGTTGGGAGTTTGAAAAATCCACGCGCAAATACAAAACCTGTGTTTAGAAATGCAGAAGTTAAAACAAGAACAGGCACCTCGCCTAGGAGCCCGGGAGGAAGTATGGTGTATAAAGTGTCGAAGCCAGGGTCATGATAAGGATCACTGTTTGCTCTTCGCAAACTATGTGGCAACGGGGTGACTAACGCTGTTGCGACCAGAGGCATAGGTAGGGTAGAGCGTGGTGCCCACACTCTAGTGCACGATATGTTAGGAGGGAGGAAAGCATGCCACGAACAATTGTCATCTATGACAAAACATGAGACAACCCCCCCCGCCCCCCCCAGCGGTTTTTTTGCAACTTTTACAGATCGGTGGGCCACAAAGAACAAGACTACCATAGTTATCAACTATTGATGGACCAGTCACCTACCTATAGAATGCAGACTGAAGTGCGAGTTTAGGATCTAGCCACGGTGATCGCGCGCGGTGGGTTCCACAGTGGATGAGGACAGGGATGAATGGGGTCAGGAAGGGGTCATGACCAGCTCATCTGTTACAACTGCGGAGGACCAAGTCACTACGTGCAGGACTGTAATAATTCGACTAGAATATCGTGCCCTTACTGTGAGTAATTTGATCATGAACTAATAGATTGCCCCACACTGATAGCGTAGATTCGTGAGAAAAGGGCAACACAACCTACGATGACACAGAATTTCCAGATGATGAGGTCCGAACCACGTGAATAAGATCCCAACGTAAATATGGTGCTTAGAATTAGCATGGTCACAGGAGAAGACAAGGGGGAACCAACCAAGGAGCACGCAGGAATTCACAAGGAGACAGGTCTGGAAGCTAGGGAGAGCTTTGCGGCGGTCTCTACCCCAGGTAGTAGGGTTCAATCCAAGCTAAGGGATCCCTTGATGTTGATTACCTTTTTAGAGACATGCATGAAATTGCTTCGCGATAATAGAGTGGTTAAGGGCTTGTAAGAATTGATAAATAGGTGAGCGGGGTCAAGTGAACCTCGCATGATTCAAAAATTGGTAATACATGCGTCACGGACTGGGCAGGAAATGCGGTTAATAGCATAGATTAGTGATTATGAGATGGATCGAATCATTCTAGACTTGGGCTTAGATGCAAATGTACTACCTAGAGAGACGTGGAAGCGCATGGGCAAGCCCACGTTGTAATGGTCTCCTATTGAATTGAGGATGGCGAATCAACAGAAGATCTTGCCCATGGGAAGACTACAAGGGGTTGTGGATGAAAGTAGCCCCTACCTTGTGTTATTAGGATAGACTGGGCCACTGACATGAATGGAGTTATTAATTTAGAGAAGTGGAAAATGATCTTTGAGAAGAGGTCGCTCCGTGTAGTCATTCCATTAGACCCGACTAAACGATTGCGCTACACTGAACCTGTGTGCGGCGAAGGAAGCGATGATGAATTAGATTCTATTTACAAAATCACTGCACGACATCAAGTGAGGGACAATCTGATGGTGGAAGGAAGAATATCATGGGGGCATGCAGACTCCTACACCGAAGATTCAGATGAAGAAGATGAGCGATGGCATAACTGGCTAAATGGGGTAACCATGTTAAACTGCAATATGGTGACTAAATTGTTGTGTTGCGTTAAAGCTCAGGATCGCGAACTACCAATGTATGATGAGCTAATAGTAGTAGATGAATTCTTGATCAAATTTGAAAGCATGGTACCAACACACCATCGGTTCGATGCATTGAAATGGGCATTGCGCACAACACCTACACATTGGTGGGGCACACATGAAGGAAACTTCGAGAATTGGCGCGACTGTAGGTGCATGATGCAGATACTTTGGGAAACCGGAACTATGTATAACAGAGAAATGCGATGGACGTGATGATCAGCGCATGCACCTGACAAGATGGGTCCAAGCTTATGGAGAAGCGCCTCAACAGGAGTGGGTACACTTATTTTATCATACCATGGATGTCATACCAAAGAATTGTTATACTGAAACAGAGCTCTGACATGGCACAGGTGAATGGGATATCTTGCACGAAGGGTTCCTGTCAACTTTCCTCTTTGAGGATCAATGTCTGGATATGGCGGATGACGCATTGCAGGTAGTAAATGCCATTATCTTCAAAATACCATCAGAACCAGAAGAAATCGTGTAGCCAGACTAGTCGCGACAATGGAGCCAAGCCCTAGAATGTTACAATGTGTAGGTAGAAGATGACGAGGATGACCCTAGAAACATCAATATTCCAGAAACAAAGGGGAGTCGTGAGGTGCTTTCCTGCCACTATGGAACTCTTTATTATCCGTGCTCAAGGAGAAAGGTTGAATGTTGTGATATGGCCAAAGATGCTAGGTTTTCTGAAGAATATAATGTGGATAGCTGCGGGCACCATGTAGAGTTCAACATCGATGGGAGGGCAGGTGCCAAATGTTTATAAACATGAATCATAACTGGTCCAGATGTCGTCGCCTTACCCATGGGCTGGTCGGTAAACCATAAAGGATAAAGGAAAGGTTGTGAATACAGAACTAATTGGAGGAATTACACTTAACAAGTCGTCTTTGGTGTATCTTGAAGATTGGGATCGCATGGACAGTGACAATGGTCTTGCAAAATTGAAACACAAGCTGCAACAGACAGTGCGAAGAGAAGATACGAATGTAGAAATTGGATGTGTTGGTACAAGATGGTCCCGTATACGACACCCCATCTAGAGCTAAAATCCTACAAGGGGGTGTTCTGTGTTAACCGAGCAGAGCAGAATGAGCATTATCGGTTGCAAGACTTGTTAGAAACCATGAAGCAAGAACGGTAAGAAGCATTGCAGGAGACGAAGAAGGAGCAGTAGAATGAAGGACGTCACTCACGGAGAGGTGAACCGTAGAGCCTAGGCAGTGCATCTCGCTGCACCAACGGGTGACTCAGGACGAGTCACAATGATTGTGTTGGGGGCCTGTTGGGTAGCGGAGGTCCCACGTAAAATTTTTCGGGACTTAGAGCCTATAAATTAGATAAAAATATTATAAAAATTCTAAAAGATGTGGAGTGTGAAATGTAATAGATCGAGTCAAAGGGTTGTCCGCCCAAGAAATAATATAGAAGAATAGGAAGTAAGTCAGCTTGCCCATGGTTCACGGACAATGGGAAGGTATAAATAGAATGAGGCTCTATGGGTAGAAGGTAGTTTTTTGGTATGTACTTTTGGATCTGAACTGTAATGGGTTTTTGAAGAGAAAAGTCTTGAAGTGTCTGCAAGTCCAAGTCAAGGGTGTTGGTAGGTAGATAGAGGCTCTGCAACTGTGTGCATAGAGGCCTAGTAGAGTCCACAACTCTGTGCGCGGACCCCTGCAGCTAAGTGCACGTGGTGGATCTGGATGTATTGGTGAATAAAGTAAATAAAGATAAGTTGATTATGAAATTTTGTGTTAAATCTAAATTGTTGCAGATCTAGCTAGTTTATGGTTGATATAACTATTTGATCTCTGCATGAATAGTTATGTTATAAGTCTATGTGAATCTATATATTTTTTAGGTGCATGAACTGGTTATTTCTATTAAATGTTTGCTTAAAGACCATAAAAGGTAGATCTAATCTATAAATAATGCATTAATAAGTATTAATGATTTTCTTGGGTCTGGATCTACGCAGAGCAGAGTGGTAGGATACCACAAATGGGTGCACGAATCCTCCATACCACATCAAGACATCCCAAGGGTGCGGAAACCTGGTTCTAGCACCCTCCTCTACTACCTCGGGTGAGATCTCAGTGCACGCTCCGCGGGCTATTGTCGAAAGGGCCGGTAGTTGCGGGATTTGTTTGGCTAAATAACTCTTCCGAACCTAGGTTAGGCCCATATAAGCCAACACTAACCCTAGGGACCTGTCTCCTCCATCGACGATTCAACATGGTTCGTTGGATTGAATAGTCCTCAGGTTATCTATCCTTTATTTCTCAGCAGTGTGGTTTCAATCTACCATTGTTTCACTCCAAAATTTTGGAGGGGTTATGGTGGTACTCTATCCTATGATGTTTGTCTTCGCTTGCAATTCGGGTTCACTGGTCTATTCAAACTACGTTCTGGCATCTTGGAATACCCTGATGAACCTGAAACCACTTCAACGCTTTGGAAATTGTTTGCGGAGGTAGGGTTTGCAATATTCCCTCTGAAGGTAAGCTTTCAGGTCCTCTTTTCCACATAGTCGACTTTGTTTATCCGGGTTGATCATGTTTATTACAATTTATATCCTCTTTTGTATGTTCTAAAACAAATTCTCTGCATGATGTAAGGTCTGGTTCGTGGGATGAAAGATTCAGCTTGGCGCTATGGCAAACCCTCCTTTTGACTTCATCGTCTGCAACCAGTTTCACGTATTACGATTCTCTGCAATTCTTTCTAGGGTAGGGTTTTTATGGTCAAGCCACCAAGTCTAAAAACAATGATGAAAGTTTTAGATGGGTCTTTCGAGACCGTTGGAGTTGTGGCTCCTCTGATAGTTTGTTTTGTTTTTCTTTCTAGAAGTTTTGCTTGAGGCCCCTTTAAAAAAAAGAGGCCTACGACTTCGGCCAAATGTTGAAGGTTTTTAGATAGGAGTTTTAGGCCACCATTCCTGATATTACATTGACAGTTGGAACATTTAAAATGTATGACTGGAGTTTTAATGAGATAATGGTTTCATGTTTAATTGGCAAGTTTCGGTTATTTTCCCAGTTTTATGCAAACGCAGAGTTTGGAATATGAGGGTTATCCTTCCTTAATTTCTTAGAATGTTTGGTTTACACTTTGTTCGATACAGAGTTATAATGCATCTTAGAAATGTATAATTTTTTGCATTGAATTAGTCCTAGCTCAGTAAGATCTCGGTTTATTTTGACTTAAAAGAAAATGCTTTAATAGTTTCTTTAGAAGCTCGATATGCAACAATATATGTTATCTGTCTAAGACTGTAATCTTCTTTTTTATTGAAAATTTCTAGAAGTCGATGCTTCTATCTTGCATAATTGAATTCATGAGCTCTGTTATACTCTTGATTGTCGTTGTGGTTGTTCAAAATTAAATTGCATATTTGTGCATCAACTAGGGTTTTAATGCATGTAAGGATTTATGGTATAGAATCGTGAACAATTTAGTATATGTTGATCTTTAAGTATACCTCTTTATTTTATCTATCATTGTTTGATGTTCTTTCGGATAATAGATGACTTTAAATGCTTTTCCTGAATTAGATAAGATACAATATAGGGAATTTTACCCTATCTGATAATTGTAATAGTCCTATTCACAAGAAATGCTTATCGTTTCCAAATTTTCTTATCCTTCTAATTTCTTTCCTAAATCTCCTGATATTCTTAATATAATTTCTTTCTGTGAATGTAATAAGGGTTTTCCCCTTAGTTTCCTATTATTCTCTTGAAGAATTATTTCAAAATAAAATACGAAAAACTCTAATGACATAACTCAAGAAATAGGAAACATTGCTTATAATTCCTACACAATAATTTCGCCAATCCCTAGCTAATGTTCTTAGATTCATTGAATAACTTATAAAATCAATTCCAATCCCTATCTAATGTTCTTAGATTCAATGAATAACTTATACAAGCAATTCTTTACTTATCTGTTTATGTTGTCCAGGATTGAGTCTGTATAAGATTTGCAATTTAATTTTCCTCCCTTCCATGAGATTACCTACTCTGGTAAATTACCCCCCCCCCCCCCGCATGCTACTCCTAATTTCAGGAGTTCTTTCTCTCCTCAGAGACTTTAAAGTTTACTAGCTATCTAGTTCTTTCTCTCCTCAGAGACTTTAATGTTTACTGGCTATCTAGTCTTAACCAGACATAGCCATTATAGATTGCATGACCTTTGAGCATTGTCCCCCTTTTCTCCTTCTAATCTCAAATCCCTATCCTCTTGATCATTTTAGTAAAAATACTCTAGGATTTAGTTTTGGAACAGATAACTGTCTCCATAACTAATTACCTAGTAAAACAATATTTACCCAGAACTGCAAAATTTGTTCTTCCATAACTAAATTCCAAAATAGTTTATAATTCAAACAAATAGTAACAGTCTGATTGGTTGCAGTAAATAAAATAAATATTTACATTAATGGGGGATATTACACCAACTCAAGAATACCTTAGGATAATGACCTGCCTCACCCTCACACCATCCAGTGTTGGCTTCTGAATCCAATTCCTCTCTTCGTGATGTCTCCAACTTCCTCTCTCGGTTGCCTTCCTTGGCTCTCATCTTTTGAGATCATCTTTTATCTCAAGGAATAGAAGGGTAAGTGATTTGTAGCTATATGGTAAAAGAGTTTCCATTCAAAGTACCTCTCTCGGTTGCCTTGGCTCTCATCTTTTGAGATCATGTTTTATCTCTAAGGATAGAAAGGTAACTGATTTGTAACTGTCTGGTAAAAGAGTTTCTATTTAAAGTTCCCCAACAAATTCCAAAATTTTCCCTAGTTATTTATTTGTCTTTAGGATAACACAATAGTACACTTTAATTAATCAAAACACTACACTTTAATTAATCTAAATTCCTGTTAGGCTTCCACTAGGCCAAGTCCATAAGCCATGCCCATCAGTTCTTAAGTCTTAAGTAATAAAAGTAAATACAAGTAATTCACAATATTTACAAACATGGTAAATGCAAGTAATTCACAATATTTGCAATCATTGGAGGAGCGTTGCATCAAGAATGTTACATAATCTAACTCCAAACTAAGTAAATTATATCTAACTTCCATTATACCATGATAATTTAAATAATAACAAATAGTTTTCCTCTTGCTTGGCCCTCAAACAAACTATTTATAATCAAAATATGTCATCTTGCTTCATGGTCAACTAAACTATATAACATGCATTCCATGTTTATAGCCAAATGTTTTGTGTTGTCACTTTAGGTTCAAATAAATTATTATAATCTCATTAAATTAAGTTGTGATTTAATTATCTTAATGAAGGGTTTTGTACCAGTACATTCTCCAGTATGAAACAAAATTACATGTCTTCTATATACCTCTATCTAGTATGGTGCTATATCATAAATACCAACAAAAACAATATATCCGAGCTATGTTATCAAAATGTACATCTCAAAATACTATCACAACATATATGCATCTAATAACAAATCAACAAATATTAAGAGATATTTAAATATCTACCTTCTAAATCATTACATAAATCATTTAAATTATTTAAACTTTTCTAAAAGCTAATATGTTTTATCCTTAGAATCATTATATATATAGTTATTTGAAA
>APFE031040847.1:94781-116702 GCA_000404065.3 Pinus taeda
TACCTAATTAAAAGATTAGATATATGCTTTGTTCAAGTCATACCCGGAACGACGGAAATTAAAAAGATTCTCGAGCACATGGGACCTTGAAGGATGGAATTTAAAAAGTTTATGAGAGGGTAGTGGCACCTTAGACGAGACGGGATAGGAAGAGAGTTGTTAGAGAATCTTTGGGGTTCCGAACACTTTTACCAAAAACAACATAATTTACCACGCATAAGGACAAAGTCTTAGCAATTAAACATATTCATTTATATTGTTAAATTAATTAATAATTTGGTGTATTTATATATGGTTACTATTTACGTAATTTTAAAGTTTTTTTAAATTATATTAAATTTTTAGTTAATTTGGTCAAATTTATTAACTTTAATATATTTTGAAGAGAAACCATTGATTTTTGATTTTGATATATATAATTTGAGGAGTTGTATTTAAGGAAGATCTTATAAATAATAACATAGGATTGAAGCCATTTTTAAATAAGAATTTGAGAAAACATTTCAAGAAATAATAATATGCAAGCATGGATTTTGAAGAAATTCATAATCTTTTCATAGGCTAACACCTAAAATGCACAAACATAGTTGTTTTTAGATTTAAGTGTAAATTTATTGAGAGCATCATAGTCTTACTAACTATATGTTTGAGATTCCTAATTGTATTTAGATTTAAGTGTAAATTTATTTAGAGCATCATAGCATTAGTAACTACACATTTGATATTCCCATATTCAACCACAAAATATATTTGTTTTCTAATCAAATTAATAAATAGACCCAGTTTATCTATCACAAATGTGTTAATACTAAATAAACTACATAAAATTCTCAAAATCAAGCAAAAAACAATTGTTTCACCTACACAAAGAAGAAAACTTAATTAGTGTTTTATATAGAATACCAATAACTAATAGATGTAAACATGTGTGAATCTCAACCTTTAAACTTTAAAATTCAATATTTATATATTATGCTTAAATATTTACCATATAAAATCACAGTGTGAATAAAAACAAAAATATAAGACTAAAGATACACTATGAATAGTGTAGGCTTATTTTTAAATCTATCTCAAAATTTTAGTATTGGTGATGTTAAATAGTGCAACACTGATGTTTGACTCTACTTAATCAAAACGGCTAATTTATTTTATTTAAAAAATTGTATTTATTTATTTATATGAGAATTAGTAATTTTAAGTCATTCATAAAATCGAAGTTTGAAAACTTAATAACCATGGTACAAATTTTTTAAAATGATTACTATATAATGATTAAATAACAAAATTACAAATAAATACCATTAAATTTAACCCCCTCACTGTAACCCATAAAAATAAACTTTCCGTAATTTATAGTGATATCACACTTCATTGGACGGAAACTCCTATTTCCATGTTTATTGCAAAATTAATGCACCCTCACATGCGGAGGCCATAGCCAAATATAACACACTCAGTGACTAAAAAACAAAAAAAAAAAACTTGACAAGAGAACAAAAAAACGGAGAGCACCAGCGGTGATGACTAGAAAACAAAAAACGAAAAGCGTTATATGTGACTATCGCCCCTACATATCAAGACGGATTAACTTTATAGATGAAAATAAGAGTTTCCCTCATTCAGTGACAGGTGGACCGTAATGGAAACTAGTCTTTAAAAGTTTGCACCAAATTACGTCCCATTACACAAGTGTGGGGCCCGGTAGGAATTCATGAACGTAAGGGCCAAAATATTTCCTGGTTTATGATATAATATTAATTGTCAGGGTATCGGAGCTTTAAATGCAATCATCTGAATCTGGTATTGTAACTGTATGCTCTCTCTCTCCAGGCTTAGCTATTGATAGCAGCACTACCAACGCCATACCTATGGAGGAATCATCTTCTTCTTTATCTATCGTAGCTGAGTTTCCCGGTGTGCTGAGGATCTACGAAGACGGGACGGTTGGACGCTTGCTCGATGAGGGCACAGTTCCCTCTTCTTCGCAGCTCGGGAATGAATCCAAGGGAGGAGTGGCATCCAAGGACGTGATCATCAATCCTGTAACAGGCGTCTTTGTTCGGCTCTTCCTTCCTCCGTTGGAAGTGAGTGATGGAAAACAGAAAGTTCCGGTACTTGTGTACATTCACGGAGGAGCTTTCTGTATCGGATCGGCTGTCTCGCCGTTTTATCACAACTATGTCAGCGAAGTGGCTAAAGAGGCGAAGGTGATATGCCTATCAGTTGAGTACAGGAAAGCGCCCGAGCATCGCCTCCCTGCTGCTTATCACGATTGTTTTGGCGTTCTTGAATGGCTTGACCATCAAGCAGTGGCGCTGAATGGGGTGTCTGTGGATCCGTGGCTCGCTTCACGCGCAGATTTTAGGAAGGTGTTCGTGGCAGGTGACAGTGCCGGAGGCAACATCGTGCATCAGTTGGGAATCCTTGCAAGTGGAAGGAAATGGGATGGCCTGTCTTTCCAAGGCGCCATTCTGGTTCACCCCGGCTTTTATGGGAGAGAACGAGTTGGCCGCGAAGTTGGGCAGCAGGCGGAGGCGGAGGGTTTTAAGGAGTTGCGGGATGCACTATTGAGCATCGTCCTCCCCCAAGGGGAGGATAAAGACCACCCTTTTAGCAACCCAGTTGGACCCCGTTCTCCTGATCTGTCGACTCTGGTGTATGAACGAATGGTTGTATTCGTGGCAGAGAAGGATCTGGTGACAGATCGTGCTATTCTGTACTACGACGGTTTAAAGAAGGCCGGCAAAGACGCTGATCTGGTTATGACGGAAGGCGAAGGCCACGTGTTCCATCTCCTCAATCCCAAATCTGAGAATGCGTATGTCATGTTGAAACGCATTTCGGACTTCATGCATTCCTCCTCCTCCTCTGATGACTGTAAGAACCCTACCCACAGTCTTTCTTTGTCAATTTGAAGGCGAATATCTGTGATTGTTTATCATATACAGTTTCGTTGCGGAAACAGAAAGGCTACAGGGTAATAACTGCACTATCGAGCCAATATTGCGGAAACATAAGAGGCTACAGGGTAATAGATTTAGCCAAAGTGTGATTACGCAGATATTGAAATCGATTGTTTCTGTTTCTGATGACTTTCCTTACTGCATTCTTATGACGGCCGTGTATATCATAATTTGTTGTCTTTTACCCGGAGCAACAATAATTTATTTGTAATTTGTTATTCTTACAAGCTGAAAGATCAATGTTAATTGATTTGTTCAGAGAAGTTACACAATAAAAAAAGTAGATGCATTCATATATTTAATTTTATAATAATTTAGTTTAGTAGATGCATTCATATATTTAATTTTATAATAATTTAGTTTAGTTTTGTTATATTTGTCTTTTGATAGTATATGACGTATGATTGCTTATCTGCAGCTCATTTTGATGTATTACGGAAGACCGGATATACTTTTCAGCTCATCAGGACCACAAATGGTAGCATATACTGGAAGGATATAATATTTTAGTTTCACTTTCCGTATAAGGCATATGATAGTGGTATTGGTAGAATATGTACTGGTTATTTTCATAGAAATATGATAATAATTCTTTTTGTTTTGTTTTAAATCAATTAATAAATAATTGATTAGCTGTGAGATGTTTAAACTAACTAATAAATTTGGGATGTTTTAACTTAGCAATGAATTATTAATTTTTTAGCTATGAGATGTTAAAAATAACTAAAAAATAATAGATTTTGGATTTTCTAAAATTTAGCAATGATTTAAAAAAGTACTTGAGTAGATTTGAACTTATTAATGATATTTTTATTATGTTTTTTAAATTTATAATAAAATGTCTAATAGTTACAACTAATTATACATTAATTAATGATTTTTTTCAATTTTATATAAAAATCAATTTTGCCACAAGCATATTTTCATTAATAATATGACCTTTTAATTATTATTATTTTTTAAATTAAAATTTGTATTTTTATGTCACAAAATTACAAAATTTTGCTTTTATTTGTTTCTAATTTATCACTTGGGAAATTAGACCAAAGAAATAATTATCATTTATCAATAAATGTCCAAAAATTATATGAAAGTAGAAATATCAAACTAAATAGGATAAGAGTTGTACTTGTAGTGGGAAAACCATCGAGGAATATGAAAATAGATAAAAAAATACGACAACAATGGAGCAAAAAAAAAGATAGTCATCCAAGATGTGGCAAAACCAACCAAATGAGAAAGTTCCACAATAGCCAAATTTCTAAATATCGTAGAGATATAAAAAAATAAAATAAACTTGTGGTCATGAAGATAATGAAGTGTCCAAATTAAAGTTCTAAACATCGTAGAGATACAAAAAAAATAAAAGAAACTTGTGGGTCATGAAGATAATGAAGTGTCCAAATCAATGGAATGATCTGCAATGTGGTCCCACTATCAGGGCTACGGCTAAGCCCATTTCTATTAATTATATTACATTAATAATGGTAACATTCCATTCTCATTAGGTTAGGCACATTCTACATTAATCTAAAGAGTAACTTTTTTTGTGTAAGGTGAATTTTATTGACCAATCAGAAATGATATACATCATGTACAATCATGACTCTTTTTCTAGTACAATGCGTCATATATTGGTAGGAATATCACTAATATGTATGCAACTAAGAATAGCACAAGAGACAAAGCAGAAAAAAAGAAACAATTGCAAACACGAATTACCCAAATTTGGGTGGTCCTCGGAGCGTCCTTTTCTTCCTTTCTTTTCTGAAACCTTCACCCAACCTTCCAAAGTTGGGTTTATCAAAGCGATCTAGAGATTATTATTGTGCATTGAAGGAGAATACTTGTTAGAGTCCAAAGAAGTAGACTTATATGTTCACTTCAATGCGCTCGAATAAGAATTATTATTCAATATGTCTATTCATGTCGAGGGAGCATGGTTCACAATAGGATCCTCAAGAGACTTTTGAGGAGCAGAATTTTGAGTCTCCTTGTCCATCGAATGTATTTCATCATCATATCCTTCATCATCCTTGCCTGAATGAGAGGAGGCCTCGTCCTCCATAAGAGGTTGATTGCAGGGCTTCCAATTTTTTTCTCTAGAATTTTAAATGTTCCACTTCTAATGAGATTTGAATAGAGGGAAAGAGATCTGTAAATGGCTTGTCGATGACAAAATTGCTAGCGAAAAGCAATATTCTCATAGTCCAAAGCCTAGCTCCAATGAAAATGAAAATTTTAAATTAATTTTCTTTGGTAACCCTTTACTGATGTGAATTTCAACACACATTTTTACATAACTTTAGATGCAAAACCTCCCACGAGAAGTATCGACTGCAATGAAATGACCTGTGGAGTTTCCAATATCATAAAAAATTAAGTGTTGCCGCAAGTGAGTAGGCGGATTAAGAAGATAGGTTGATATTGTTAGCTTGGAAATGACTACTAAAGATGCGTCAAAATATAGAAGCCAAGGGGTTAGGAACAATCCAACATTGCCCCATATTCAAGGCCCATTAAATAAAACTTTATGGTAGTCTTACAATTCTACAAATGCCACAATCAAGAAGCCTTTGGAGAAGAAAATAACCTTGCAACTCTTGGTCCATGAAGAATGGATCCATTGGTGAAGATCATAGTGGGAGCATAAACCATTAAAGAGACATATGAGGATTGATTATGCATAGAGCTAATGGAGATTCTTGAGAGCAAGGTGTGATATTTCTAAGGAGGGAATTTCTTTAGATTTTTCAACTAGTAACAACATAGGTGCCACCTGAGACTATGATTCCTTTATGGAGCGTTGAGCATGTACAACATATTTATAGGGGAAAACCCGAGGGGAGGAGAAATTTTCGACAACACCCCCTCATAAATGAAGGACCATAAAATTAGTGGCATATTGATAAACATTATAGATTGAAAGAGGGAAAATATCATCTAGATGCTTACCTTTGAAAAGTAGGCATTACATGATAGAAGACATACCCACCTAGAGCTATAGGGAAAGCTTGAGGTCCCATAACAAATTAATGGAGTAGGCCCCAAAGACTAGTGAATGCATGGAGAAAAGTTTGACGAATTTCTGCAAATAAATTTGCAGAACCAGGGGCCGAGTGCCCAAGTCCGTAATAAGGTAGCATAGATGTCTTCTAACATCATCACCATGACAATACCCAACACCATTGTCTTCTTGCAAAATTGTTCTATGAGATTAGCCTCTACAACACGAGTTGGGAGTCCAATGACATATAAGTTGTTTTCATGGTTACTCTCATCATCCCTTAAAGAAAAATCCCTCTTGATAAGGCTATGAGACCAATGCAGGGATCGATATTAATCTACCATCCCATAATGAGGATGAGATCACATATGTTTGTGCTTCAGGTAAGGAGAATGATAGTATTTTCATTTAGGAATGTCCACCATTACTATCCAATGTTTAAGACTCTCTATTGTCACATGACGATTGGTTTGAGTTAGGTGGCATATTTTTTCCAAACCTTTTGCATCTTCCTAGTTGCGGCTGGGATTTGACACCATTGCTTTTCCTTTATGTGATGTGGATCAATGTTTTTTCACTTATCAATTTAAAGAGTAATTATAATAATATTGTTTTTTTAATTGAAAAATAAGTTTTACATATACATTGTAGAAAAAACAATTATGAAATCTAAATAAGGATTTGAATTTAACAGTTTGGAATCCCTAATCAATAGTACTCTTTGCTTACGATTTATGTATGTATCTCATCATGCCATAATTTTCAATAAGCTTTTAGAGAACTAACTTCATTATCAGAACACATTTGCAACAGAGTTTCCAAAGAGTATTGTTGGCTACCCAATTGACTCCCCTCTCATTTTCAAAATGATATGGGCCCCTCCTTTTTTTTATTTGTTTGCTTTTGATCTGCGTAATTAGTTTTCTAATGAAATGTTGATAATGGTTTCAAGTACAAATTTTGATCTGGATTGTGATATGGCTTTCATCTCATTTCATATTTATCATTTTCATTCAAAGAAATGGAAAAGTTATCTTAAGCATTATTGACTATGATTACTTATCATCATTTTTCTTATTATATAAGGCTTTGTATTGTTTTTTGATACAATAACAAGTTGACCTATGTGTTTTGATTTAGTTCATGGGGTCATAAATTTATTTAACCTACTCAACATTTTCTCATTAAAGTCTTCAATATGTTACCTATATATAGTCTCATTTTGATTTTTGGCTTGCATTATGTGCCAGCAATAATTGCTTTTTATTTAGCAATATATAAGTCAATGGATTATATGAAATTTATGGGTCTCAAATCCTATCATAATAATGGTCTGTTTGTTTTAGCAAAGGTTTATTTACGTGCATATAAAATGTGTCATTCGAAACGCGATGGTATTGACATTTGGATTTTGTGAGCTTTATAGATATATGGGTATATTTGTTTTGGAAAGGGTTATATTCTTTCATTTGATATGTTGTCATTTCATGACCTTGTCATATCATTGGTCATTACCAAACCCTTTGATCAATATTTTGACATGTCGTTATGGTTTGATTTTCATTTTTTTTTAATAGCAAGCCTCTAGTTTTATGTGAAATTTAATACTAGTATCGAAGAATTTTGATTTTTTATATGGTGATATGATGGTTGACACATTCAATGAGATTTGCATTGATTTAAACATTTGTCATTTCTAGTGACATGGAAACATGTCATTCTAAACCTGATGGTATTGACATTTGGATTTCGTGAGTTTTATAGATATATGGGTATATTTGTTTTGGAAAGGGTTATATTCTTTCATTTGATACATTTCCATTTCATAACCTTGTCATATCATTGGTCATTACCAAACCCTTTGATCAATGTTTTGACATGTTTTTATGGTTTGATTTTCATTGTTTTTAATAGCAAACCTCTAGCTTTATGTGAAATTTAACACTGGTATTGAAGAATTCTGATTTTTTATATGGTGAAATGATGGTTGACACATTCGATGAGATTTGCTTTGATTTTAACATTTGTCATTTTTAGTGACATGGTACCATACATCCGACCAGTAAACTTTAACTTTTGGAAATTGTTCACCTTATTGAACATTATCATAATTCGAGTAGTCTCAGCCATAACTCCATAACTCCTCTGGTGGTGATTATTGTTGATTAGTACCTTTGTACTATGCGCGTCAATCACATAATACATCACATAGGGTTTTTTTCCACCTCTAATGCATTTTATTCCTATGTATGGTATTTACATGTCATTCCATATGATGTTAGGGTTTTCAAAACTTAATCCTTCTCATTCCACCTCTTGTTCACACCCAAACCTAACCAAAATTGCACCAAAACTATAGCCATGCCACCTGTGAATAGAAATGAGCCAGCCAAAGCTTATATCATTGAGACATATGATGAATATTTGGCATTGTTTAAATAGGTTGTATGGTGGAAATTTATTTATCTCTTTCAAGGTTTTAGTGAGGGAGTAGTTAGAGCCTTTACTTCTACCTTTGATCCTAAGAGGTAGAAAGTTGGTGACCTAGAGATTCTAGTGGATGCTAGTTTCATTTCCAAAGTAACCCATATTCCCACCAAGGGGTGAAAATGGTAAAAAAAACTACCCTGTGCATGAGATACCTTGGAAGAAGTTTCTGGCCAACAAGGATTGCACATAAGATGTTAAATATTTGCAAGTTTCTTTCCTAAAACCTAAGTGGCAAGATTTGGTGTTTTTCCTGCATCATTATCTAACATGTGAGGGGCGTTACAAACTAGTGTTTATTTATCATATGTGTCTCCTCATGGTCTTTTTTGGGTGTAAAATTAATCTTCAATATTTTTTGTATAAAATCCTAGACAAAATGGCCAAAGATTATTAGACCCAACATAAGAACCTTGGCATATCCTTATTCCACAATGACCTTGTATTTTGGTTGAAAGAATTGTCTAATAAAAAACAACAATCCGTGGGATGTGTCCCTCCTTTGATATGGCTATCAGGAACGCCAAAGTGTTGAGCACCCAAGTCTTACAACTAGGGTTATGTCTAGTCCTCCACCAATCGACTCAATTCTATTTGATCCTGATATTGAGAATAATCTCAATGAGTATTTCCATGCAAAGAAAGTGGATTGTTTTGACAATAATCGACTTGTAAATCCTTAAATTACATCTCTTCATGTCACCAAGAGAATGGATAAGAATGTTGAATTCCATCATGTGGAATTGAAACTAGAATTTAGGGGAAAATAGGAGTTAAAACCCTCTGACCATAGCCTTCAATTTAAATCTTCAAAATGAGAAGAGGTCAGTCATTCTAAGTACAATTCCCAGTGAAGGTTAAAAAAACTGAAAGAAATATATCAAGGGATCGACATAATAGGTGAAAGAGTATCCCCAAAAGGAGATTTTCATTGATCCTAAAGTGCCATCCAAACCTTCACCAAAGAAGAATAAACCTCAGACTAAAGATAACTCGGGTTTTGTGGACAATGATGAATATGTGTGCGATGGAAACAATCCTTTAGAAAATATCCTCAGAGCAATCCTGTATTTGATCCATCCCTACTCTATAATAACTAACACAATCAATTTATCGTTACAGTGCCTCACCTAGAGCATCATATTAACCAATTGTTATATGAAAACAACCAACTAAAATCCCTAAACCAATTAAGTAAAAAAAATCGAAATCTATAGAAAATGAAATCAAAATACAGCTATGAGATACTTATATAATCATTAAATCTTCGAATTTCAAGGTTGTCATCTCTCCATATTCGAATCACACTTAATAAATACTTTATATTATCTATATTTCAGGGGATTTCTAAGATATGTTTTTGTTTTGATTTCAATTTCTAAATTTAAAATGGAAGCTAAAGAATATTGATTTTGTAAAATCCTTTCTTTCATTATCATCGCAAGTTGTTAATTCTATTTTCTTTATTTTATGATAGGTTATTCTTATGATAATATTAGTTTCAATGGAGCGGTTAATGTGGATTCCTTTTAGCTATGTGATGATGACTTGTTAGTCCTTCTATGTTTATTTCTTTCAAGTAGTTCGAATATGACCATCAGGTCAAAAGCAATATATTGTAATTTTGTAAAACAAAGTTTAATTTGCAGATTTAGCATGAAATATAGTTAGGCTCTCAGGCCTATATAAAAACCATTTAATTTTTATTAGTAATGGGGAGAAAGAAATGAAGAGAAATGCTAGAAAGTATACAATGATTTTGAAAACATTTTAGGTCTTTCTATAAGTTTGTTGATTTGGTTTGATTCAATCAAGTATTGCTTATACTAGCCTAATTTTCGATACTTATTTTTCGATTATCTACTTGATTCTTAGTAAATTTGACTTCTAAGAATTTTGACGATAGCATACTATCATTTCAGTGACTTTGATATAGAAATAGATAGTAATTTTAATTGCATTTCTTTTCGTTCGTATTAATTCAATTTATGTTTGTTTGTATTTGATCATTACCATCCTTAAGTGAATTGTGTCATAAGGGTGATAATAGTTATAAACATTCCTCTTATTTGTGTTTCTGTGAATTGTCTCCAAGAATTTAGATTATTGAGAGATGTTATTTTGTTTATATGAATTGAACTAATAACTACGTTGTAGCAGTTTCTAGTCTGCTATTTTATTTCGTTTTTGGTTTATTAAACTATTTCATAAACAAATAATTGGAACAAAATTCTACTCATAGAAATAGTTAAAATCCTTTTTCTAGTATACCTTAGCCAAGAAATAGTAGTTAGAATGTATTTGCTAGTTCTCTACATATATCAACTATTCTTGATGTGAATTATTAAAATGAACATTGTTTGATCTGCATTGGCTTAAAAGACAACAAGCTTACATTTTCATAGTTATCTGTCTTTTATTTATTCACATGAAGGATTATTGTTAATTTTAATTTATAATTGCATATCTAAATGAAAATTAGATTGCATTTCATAATATCTTTGTAGAAATACATATAGTTTATTCTTTGAACTAATTACATTAAGTTCTAGTCTTTTATATGTTGTATTGTAATTCTGTACCATTTGTATAGAATTTATTGCATTTTCATTGTTGATGCTAATTTGATTTCTATATCATATTTTATTAATTATTAGTTAGTAGTTTTAGGTATACTAACAATATTTCAGGTTAGTGTGTATATCACATTAGATAAGCTTTTAGGTTTTCCCCTGGTTCTCTTATTTGTTAGAGGAATGATACAAAGGCAAATGAAGCCTTAAAACCCATCAGGAGTGACCATCCAAAACATCTTGGGCTATTAAAAGAGCCTCAATATAGGTCACATCCCCTTTTTTGACTAAGGTATCAAAACCCGCATCAACAAAATGGCACTATATGGAGGGTATTCTCGACTCTAAATGGCTAAGGGCTGCCAAAAGAGACAAATTCTTACGTCTTCTATTGTCATGAGAAGTCACTTAATTTTTTTTACATATTTATATATTGTTAATTAATACTTTAATACACATAAAATAATTGTCACTAAAAAATCATAATTTTAAACACTAGACAAAAAATACACATTTTACATATACATATCATAAAAAAAATACGTATTTTTGGACTTTCTCGCTAAAAATGACATGTTAAATAAAATAATTTTATGAAAAATTGAATGAAAAGGTTGGAAAAATAACAAATTTTATGAATTTTTTATGAATTTCATATCCAAAAATAACAACATTTGATTTTTTTTAACCAAAAAATCAAATCACATAAATTTTAATTAAAAATAACAAAAAAATTGTTAAAAAGAAAAATATCTCTACTCATGTTCCTTCAAATTCTAGGATTCGTATGCTATCACTTCTCCATCATGCATTAACACTCACCCTAACTCTTCTTGACAGGCTTCTATGTAGAAAACCAATTCCTTGTTTGGGCCGACAATTTTTAACATGGCGGCAGTGGTTAATAACTACTTCAGCTAATTAAAACTTTGTTGGCCATTAGTTGTCCACTTGAAAGCCCTTCCTTTCTTTTACATAGAAATAATCGGCTAAGTAATTCTGGAAAACCCCTCAATAAAACGACCATAGGACCCTTCCAGACTGATGAAGGATCATATATCTTCTACATTTTCTGGTACATGTCATTCCATAATGGTTATGATATTTTCAGGGTCAACAGTTAAACTTTCAGCTGAAATGACATGTCTCAAGTATTGGATTTGGTCCTTATAAAATCGTACTTGCTAAATTTAACATACAATTGATGTTCCATAAAACTTGCAGCACTATACTCATATGTTCTTTATATTCCTCTAGATTTCTGGAATAAACCAAGATATCGTCTATCAATATCAAGACAAATTTATCTAGGAATGAGTGGAAAGTAACATGCATGAAACTCATGAACTTTACTAGCACATTGATCAATCCAAATGGTAAGACCACAAACTCGTAATGTCCGTAACGGGTTCTAAATGTTGTCTTACAAATGTCCTCCACTTTTACTCTAATTTGATGGTAACCCGATCACAAATCAATCTTAGAGAAGATCGTAGCACCTTTGACATAATCAAATAAACCATCAATTCAAGGCAATGTAGAAAATCTTTTAGATTCACAAGCTCATGCAATGTACTAAATCATAGGACAAGAATCTACTTCTACTTTCAACCTGCGGAAGCAAATACATCAATAAAAAAATATCAACAAGAAGAAGATAAATCAATGGAACATAACACAATATGTATCTAGGGAAAGCCACTACTAAAAACCTTGCTATTTGTATTCATATATCAGAAATATGAGTGAAGATACAAAGCTTTATTTCACTAGAAAAATTCTGCACAAGTATTCTCAACTCTCTTAGCTCACAAGCAAGCTCTTGGCTAACACTTAGCCAATTTTGTAGTTCTCCAAGCTCCTAATCTCTTGTGTAATTCCTATGATGAATAACCTGTATTTAAAGGGAATTCATGGTTCCAAAATTGTGCAATCCAAACGTAGGATCAATCTCTGATGCATGCATGATATTTACACTCCAGTAAATAATACCATTGATAATACATTGTCCCTGCACTCTAGTCTCAACTAGGTATTTCTCATAATCGACATGCATGAGTTTCTCATGAGAGAATCTTCAGTTAATTGGAGTAGCACTAGTGGATTCATTAGTGCACCAACTAACTTTTAGTCCTCTATTAGTTCCAAAAAGAATTTAGAACTAATTTAACTTAACTTAACTCAGTAAATAGAGTGATCTAATTTCCAACTCAATTTAAACTCGTATTGTACCCCTAAAACTTAGGGAGAACATATACATGACTACAAAAAGACTTCCAACTCGAAATTCCTAAGATATTTAAGTTAATTACACTTAATTAACTGTTTATAAGTTTATATGAGAATAGAATTCGATTTTATTTCTCAGTTTAATTCAAGGACAAATTAAACTGGAATTTCTTGTTGCCATTTCTCAACACTCCCCCCCAACAAGAAAGGGATTACCAATGACACCAATCCTATCTCTGTGAAACTCAAATTTACATCCTCAGAATGCCTTTCTTGAAATGTCAACGTCTTGCTCCTCCGTGGGAATGTACTCTAACAAAATAATCTACCTCAATATGTAATCTCTGAGATGATAATATCAGATATCAATATGCTTGGAATGACCATGAAAAACTAGATTTTCAACAACTCTGGTTATTGCAGTAAATCACAGTTGGATCCATCCGTTGAAAAAACAAACCAACCAGGATCTTCCTCATCCATATGGCATCACATCCTAACTGACTCACAACCATGTACTCTACCTCTGCCGAACTGACTGCAACGGATCTTTTTTTCCTGATGTTCCAAAAAACTCACTGACCCAATTCTAAATATCCCTCCTGATGTGATCTTCCGAGCAGATGGGCTCCCTTCCTAATCTGCATCGATGAAGCCTTGAAGCTTCACTCCCTCTATCCTTCTATAGCATAATCCATACTGAGACATGCCCTTGAGGTATCTCAACACATTCTTTGCGGCCTTCTAATACAACTTTGTAGGCCTAACCATTCCTTGACTAAGTTGGCTAATTGCATAACACATATCCGGTCATGTGTTCACGAGTTCATAAGTGAACCCACAAGCTACCTATAAACAATAGCTTCCAGTACTTCTCCCAAAGTAGCATCCTCCTTCCTCTAGTTACCTGTTATAGGAGTTTGCATGGGTCTCTTCCTCTCCATACAGAATCTCTCGAGTATCTCGTTGGCATACTTGCCCTGAGAAAAAAATAACTCCCCATCTCCCTACCATACCTCCATGTCAAGAAAGTAATGCATGAGCCCCATGTCCTTCATATCAAACTCTCTTGCAAGGTCATCCTTACAAGATTTGATCATCTGATCATTGCCTGTCAGTATGATATCATCAACATTAAGTACAATGATCAACAATTTACCTCCCACCACTATGTGGTACAGATTTGGATCCACTTCACTCTTTTTGAAGCCCAACCTGGTGAAGTAACTATCTATCCTGGTGTACTAAGCATCGGGTGCTTGCTTCAGCTCATACAAGGCTCTCTTGAATTGGAACACATGAGATTCATGGTCAAAGGTTTCAAAACCTTCAGCCTACTCTATGTACACTTCTTCCTCAATCATGCCATTAAGGAAGGTTGTCTTCACATCCATCTGATGTATCGTCCAAGCCATTTGTGCTGATATTTCAATGATAGATCTTATTGATGAGTACCTTGCAACAGGAGCAAAGGTATCATCATAGTCAATCCCCTCCACCTGTGAAAATCCATGGGCCAAAAATCTAGCGTTATTCTTCTCCGCACTACCATCTGTAGATTGATTTAACTTGTAAATCCAACGGGATGTCAACACTGACTTGTCCTTCAGTCTCGAGACAACTTCCAAAACACTGTTACGAGGTATGGAGTCATACTTCTCCACCATGGCATCAACCCAAACTGGTTGTTGCACTGCTTCCTTAAACGAAGATGGCTCTATCACAACACATTTTCCCATAGGATCCATGTATATAGTGTACCTCTCAGGTGACCTTCACTTCCTGCGCTGAGAAGTGGGTGCTCCCACATTCTCTGGTGCATCATCCAACAATCTGTCAGCCTCTCTATTGCGCTTTGTTCCATCTCTACAAGACTCTGCCTGAGTGTATGTCTCCACTCCCGGATCCTTTGCATGTGGCTTCTCCAAATCAATCTGAGGCTCCTCAACCTTAGGAGCTAAAATATCCTCATTCGCATGTATCTCAAGCTCCCTCTCAAGGGAAACTCGCATGGGCCTTCTCCTCATCGAATATGACATCCCTACAAACCACTATCATCTTGTTGGTCGACAAGTACACTCGATAGTTGTGAGGTGTATCAATGTACCCCAAAAATATCCCACTCTGTTGTCAGCTCAAGCTTCTTCCATGCATCTTTGGTCACATGGAAGTACACCGATGACCCAGAAATGTTGAAGTGACCAACCTCTGGCCTCTTACTCAAATAAGCCTCCTCTAGTGTCTTCATATCAAGTATTCGATGTGGGATATGATTCTTAACATAAACCGATGTGTTGCATACGTTATCCCACAAGTGTGGTGGCATGCCATGATCATGTAACATCTCCCTCTCTACCCCTACTATGCTTATGTTCTTTCTCTTGACCACCCCATTCACCTGAGGGATATGGGGTGTCGTTAGCTCCTATTTAATCCATTCTGTTGCACATAAGTTATTAAACTCATTTGAGACATACTCACCACTATTATCACTTTGTAGAGTTTTAACCAATGCTTTAAACTCACAAAATTTTGTGAATGTTTGATGCTTTTTCTACATAAAATATATCAAGCATTTATGAGAATAGTCATATAAAAATGTAACATAATACCTGTGTTTGGTCGTGGACGCTTTCGAGAATGGTCCACACACATCTGAATGGACTCAGTCTAGAATAGCCTCTACTCAACTGTCTCTGTCGTGAAAGGAGACTTGGTGTATTTTACCAAAGTACACCCCTTTCATGTATCAACTTTCTCAAGTGTACCTTTGGGACTACCGGTAGAGATCTCCCGCAATATATTCAAAGCCCCATTATGCAAATGGCCCAATCACCTGTGCCACTACTCGCCAACGTCTCGACTCTGAACCCTTTCTACTTCAGTTCTCAAAGGAGCACACTCCTCTACCTCCATCTTATAGATATTCTTCACCCAAATCCCTCTATTATTTACTTGACCCATGGCTATTTGTCGAAGGAATGACTTTCCTTTCAATAAGATCACATCATAGCCTCTATCCTAAAGCATGCAAACATATACCAATTTCTTCTTTAGCCCAGGTACATACATAACATTCTTCAAGGTGAGTGGAGCCCCATGCTACCTCTGAAAAGTAATCATGCCCAATCAAGTAACATTATACTTTCCACCATCACCCATCTTGATATGCATCTGGCGATATTTCTCCTCTAGGTCACTTAATAACTCTTTGTCACCAGTCATGTGGAATGAATCTCTACTGTCTAACTAACATACACTTCCCATCATTGATTACACCATGCCTACAATGAGGGAAAATTTCAATCGAAATTGAGAGGCCAAAGCCTCACTCGCTGCTCCTCTTGAGAACTCCTTCTTGGACTTCTTGAGTGGACAATTTGTAGCAAAATGGCCTAGCTCATGAAAATGAAAGAAATTAACTTTTGTCATGTCTTTCTTCTTACCTTCATGATAACAATCCGATTTGGAAAGGGAAGAGTTTCCTTCCCCTTCTTTTCCTTAATCATTAAGGAACAATTCTCGTCATCACCAGTTTTTGATGAAGAGCCATCCCTAGTGTTCCTCCTAATCTCCTCCTGCATCAATACGACCACAGTCGTTCCTAATCTAGAATATTATTCTGACCATTGAAGGAGTCTTGATAACTATGCCAAATATTTGGGAGTCATAGAAGAGAAAGAATCACCATATCATCCTTGACAATCGTGATTCCAACACTTAAAAGTTCATCATGACATTGAGTGAACTTGGTCAAGTATTTTGTAATAGTCTCGCCTTTCTCCATTTTGATTTTTCAAAGTTTGTCCTTCAATGCCAATTTCCTCTGGTCACTTTTGTTCTAATACAAGTATGTTAATGCTTTCCACATAGCATACAGAGTTTCCTTTCCATGGAGACTCGAGATAATGCGGTCTCGAAATCCCTCAAGGATTATCCACCTCACCTTCGCCACACTCTTCTTCTATTCGACCAAATTCTCTGCTTCTAATGCTGTTGGCTTAGGAATTTCTTGATCAAAGAATTCCTTCAAGCCATTATCCTCTAGCACAACCTCCATTCTTTCAATCTAGGATATAGAATCTGAGTTGCCTTCCAAGTCATACTCGAGCCACAAACCGTAGAACTCCATATGCAGATCCTGAGGTATGTGTTGCAAATTTGAATTTCACCTATAATCCAAAACTTAAAACTTCAAAATATCCTCTAGTATACTGTTCTCATCTCTGATGCCATGTAGAAAATCCTGTAGATGAACAAGCTCATGCAATTACTATATAACAGGACAAGAATCTACTTCTACTTTCAACTAGCATAAGACAATTGATCGATGAAAACAATATGAACAAGAAGACGATAAATCAATGGCACATAACACAAGATGTATCTGGGGAAAGCCTCTACTCAAAACCCCACTATCTGTATTGCATATATAAGAAATATGAGTGAAGATACAAATATTGTTCTCACTGGAACAATTCTGCACACGTATGCTCAACTCTCTCAGCTAACAAGCTAGATCTTGGCCAACACTTAGCCAATTTTGTAGCTCTCCAAGCTCCTAATCTCTTGCGTAATTCCTAGGATGAATAGAATGTATTTAAAGGGAATTCATGGTTCCAAAACTGTGCAATCCAAACATAGGATCAATCTCTAATCTAGTTAATAATGTCACTGATAGTACATTGTCAGTGCACTCTAGTCTCAAATGGGTCTTTCTCATAATCGACATGCATGCGTTTCTCATGAGGGAATCTTCAGTTAACTGGAGTAGCACTAGTGGATGCATTAGTGCACCAACTGACGGTTAGTACCCTATTAGTTCCAAAAACAATTTAGAACTAATTTAACTAAACTTAACTCAATAAACTAAGTTATCTAATTTCCAACTTAATTTAAACTCATACTAGACCCCTAAAACTTAGGGAGAACATATACATGACTATAGAAATACTTCCAACTCGAAATTCCTAAGCTAATTAAGTTAGTTAAACTTAATTAACTATTTGCAAGTTGCTTTGAGAATAGAATTCGATTTTAATTCTCAGTTTAATTCAAGGGAAAATTAAATTGGAATTTCTTGTTGTCCTTTCTCAACATGTAATGGGTACTTGTTCTTGATAGTTAATGTTTAAGCTACCGATAATTGATGCAAAGTCTCAAAGTTCCATTGTTTTTCCTTACAAATAGTACTGGAGCTCCCCAGGGTGACACGCTTAGGGGGATGTACCCTTTTTCGAGCATTTCTTGTAACTACATCTTAAGCTTTGTTAGCTTAGCTATATTCTACAGTATGTGGCTTTTGACACAAGGAATCCTCCAGGGACCAAATTATTGAGAAACAACAACAAGAAATTCATGTTTAAATTTGTCCTTGAATTTAAAATGTGAATTAAAATCAAATTCTATTCTCATATCAACTTGTAAATAATTAGTTAAGTTTAATTAACTTAATTAGCTTAGGAATTTCTAGTTGGAAGTCTTTTTGAAGTCATGTATATGTTCTCCCTAAGTTATAGTGGTCCAGGATGAGTTTAATTGTGAGTTGTGATTAGATAAATTAGCTTACTGAGTTATGTTTAGTTAAATTAGTTCCAAACTGTTTGAGGAACTAATATATATTTAATACTCAGTTGGTGCACTAGTTCATCCACAAGTGTCACTCTAGTTAATCGAATATTCCCTCATCACAAACTCATGCATGTCGATTATGAGAAAGACTGAGTTGAGACTAGAGTGCAGGGATAGTGTACTATTAGTTGTATGATCTACTGAGTTGTATAGATCATGCATGCAATTAGGAACTAGAACTAGTTTGGATTGCACAGTTTTGGAAGCCCTGGATTCCCATTAATATGTGCTACTCAGCCATAGGAATTACGCAAGGAAATAGGGGCTTGGCAGGATATGGAAATTGGCTAAGTGTTGGCTAATAGTGGGTTTGTGAGGTAGATATTTGACCATACTTATGTGGAATTTTTCTAGTGAGAACAAGCTTTGTATCTTCACTCATATTTATGATTAATGTAATATAGGTAGCGAGGTTTTGAGGAGTGGATTTCCCCAGATACATCTTGTGTTATGTGCCATTGATTTATCTTTTTCTTGTTCATTATTTTTTCATTGATCTATTGGCTTCCACTAGTTCAAAGTAGAAGTAGATTCTTGTCCTTTGCTTTAGTACATTGCATGGTATCAGAGTGAAAGACAGTATACTATAGGATATTTAGAATCTTTGAGTTTTGGATTACAATTGAAATTCGAATCTACAATACATACTTCAGGATCAATAAATGGCGTTCTACAGTTTGCGGCTCAAGTATGCCTTGGAAGGCAACTCACATTTTATAGGCTGGAGGGACAAAATGGAGGTTGTTCTAGAGGATAATGGCTTGAACAAATTTGTTGATCAAGAAATTCCTAAGCTAGAAACATTACATGCACATATTGTTGTCGAATGGAAGAAGTGTGCGGCAAAGGCAAGGCAGTTAGTCCTTGAGGGAGTTTGAGACCACATTGTCTAGAGTCACCATGGAAAGGAAAATCCGTATGCTATGTGGAAAGCATTGATGGACTTGTATAAGAACAATAGTGATCAAAGTAAATTGGCACTAAACGACAAACTTAGAAAAATAAAAATGGAGAAAGGCGAGACGATTCCAAAATACTTGACCAAGTTCACTCAATGTCGTGAAGAACTTGGAAGTGCTGGAATCACAATTTTCAAGGATGATATTGTGAGTATTTCTCTCCTAGGACTTCCAAAGATTTGGCATAGTTATCAAGACTTCGTCAATGGTTTGGAGAAGCTCTCAGATTGGGAACGACTGTGGTCGGATTTGATGAGGGAGGAGATCATGAGGAACACCAGGGATGGCTCTTCATCAAAGACTGATGATGAATAGAACTGTGCCTTAGTGATTAAGGCGAAGAACGGGAAAGGGAAATATTCCCATTCCAAATCAGATTCTTATCATGGAGGTAAGAAGAAAGACTTGATGAAAGTTAAGTGATTTCATTGTCATGATCTCAGCCATTTTTCTACAAATTGTCCACTCAAGAAGTCCAAGAAGTAGTTTTCAGGAGGAGTGGTGAGTGAGGCTTTGTTATCTAAATTTGATTTGGACTTTTCCCTCATTGCATGAATGGTGGCATCAATGATGGCAAGTGTACGGTACTTAGATAGTGGAGCTTTATTCCACATGACTGGTGATAAGGAGTTATTCAGTGACCTAGAGGAGAAAGATCTCTAGATACATATCGAGATGGGTGACGATGGGAAGTATATTTCTACTGGATTGGGTATGGTTACTTTTTAGAGGGAGCATGGGGCTCCACCCACCTTGAAGAAAGCTATGTATGTGCCCGATCTGAAGAAGAACTTGGAATTCGTTGCCATGCTTTAGGATAAAGGCTATGATGTGATCTTGTCAAAAGGAAAGGCATTCCTTCAACAGATAGCCACGGGTCAAGTAAAGAAGATAGGGATTCAGGTGAAGAATATTTATAAGTTGGAGGTGGAGGTGTGTGCAATTTTGCGAACAAAAGCAGAAAAGGTACAAATCTGAGATGTTGACGAGTTATGGCACAAGCGAATGGGCCACTTGCATCATGGGACTTTGAAGATATTGCAGTAGATCTCTACCAGTCTTCCCAAAGGTACGCTTGAGAAAGTTGATACATGCAAGGGGTGTAATTTGGGAAAATACACCAAGTCTTCCTCTCACGGTAGAGACAGGCGAGCAGAGGCTATTCTAGAGTAAGCCCATTCAGATGTGTGTAGACCATTCTCGACAACATCCATAGCCAAACAAATGTATTATGTTATATTTGTTGATGAATTTTCTCGAAAATGTTGGATATTTTTCATGCAGAAAAAGGATAAAACCTTCACAAATTTTTGTGAGTTTAAAGAATTGGTGGAGAAGGAATAGGGAAAGAAGGTTAAAGCTCTACTGAGTGATAATGGTGGTGAGTATGTCTTAAATGAGTTTAAGAAATTTTGTGCAGTGATAGGGGCAGTGAGGGTGATACTGCATGATCAGGGCCTACCACTACACTTATGGCCTGAGGCATGCAACACAATAATTTATGTTTAGAACCGTAGCCCACATCTGATACTTGAGATGAAGACAACAAAGGAGGCATGAATGACCGCAGTTAGCTCCAAGTTGTATGTTGACTACTTTTGTTCATACTCCTTAACCTTCTTAGATTCGTAGGCAACCACTCTGCCCTCTTGCATTAATACGCCACCCATTCCTTCCTTACTGGCATCTTTAAAAGCCACATATTTTTTGTTGGGATCAAAAATACTCAGAATAGGTTCTGTGGTAAGGAGTTGCTTGAGCTGATCAAAGATCCTTTAATAGTCAGGGGTCCATTTGAAAACTTTGATTTTCTTTTGTAGAGAGATGATAGGATATGCTACACGGGAGAAACCCTCCACAAATCTCCAATAGTAACCTGCTAATCCCATAAATGATTGGTGAGCTCCAGTATTGTAGCAATAATGCTACAACTCCTGGGGCTTCCTGTCTCTCATTTTATCGACCCGGTAGTTCGTACAAACTTGGAAGCGATGGTGCTGTATGCACAAGTACTAGCTCTTGTCGCAGCTGTCACTTGATCAGCTGGCACAAGTCCGCTAGGGCTCAAG